>QXDP01000077.1:0-221094 GCA_003717255.1 Protomyces gravidus | reverse complement strand
AAAGCCTTATCACGTGAAAAGGTGAGGGCTTTCAGGACAGCACTTGGTGTGCTTGATTTAGGAAAAGGTGATGGGCTGATACCTTCCTCCAGCAAGGTGGAGTGTTAGAAAATAGGGAGTGCTGTGAGGAGGTATCAGGAGCGATGAGCAGTCACGGGCTACTATATAGGGGGAAGTGCAGACGTGGCATGTTCGGGGAGAACCATACCTACTAGTTTTTAACACAAATGATACAATAAGGTAGAAGAACAGACAGGAGATCTCCTAACCATATACACAAAAGATTAAGCAACAAAAAGAGCAAAAGAGCAAGAAGCAATCAGCCTGCAAGACAGCTTCTTTCATTCCTCGTCATCCTTCTTGGATCGCTTCTTGGGAGCAATACCCTTTTCTGCATCATAAGCAGCTTTTTCCTGCTCGTACCTGGCTTTTGCAGCTTTTGCCTTGTCCTCGTAAGGCTTCTTGTCTGCTTCCGACAAGTTCTTCCATCGTGCACCGAGTTCCTTGCCAACCTGGCCTATTCGGTGTTAGCATTCATCCATTTACAACAACAAAACACATACCGAATGCGATGCCAGGGTTCTCGTTCAACACGATTTGACGGTGGTCTTGGGTGAAGAGCATGTAAGAAGACAAGGCCTTCTTGGGTGCATCAGGATCCTTCTTCTCCTTCTTGGCGCGTGGAGCAGCAGCACGGGTAGCAGTATCTTTCGCTAGAGAGGAATGTTAGCATGGATGTATCGGTAGAGCATAGCCAGCAGGTCTTCATCGCGTAAGAGAGAGTCAATGGTCGATGTTGTTTGTTGTTGTTGACATTTGGACGCGTTCCGTCGGCCGCGTCTATCTGCAGAGGAAAGCCAGACAATGAGCCGGCGATGCATCCAAGACGACGACACGATGGATTGACACGCGGCCGTGCCAATAACAGCAAGACAATACACTTGAATGACAACAACCATAGTTGTACCTGACAGCCAATTCGACAACATTCTGTTCTGTCTTTTTGACGGGTTGACGGGGCTCAATTGACCTTGACGATGACAGGCCATGCTTTGCGTATGCTAGGACAGAGGGTGTACATACGCATGATTTAATTTGTTGTTGTTGTTTTTGTTATTGTGCGACAGATGGGGCTACTTGGTGTGTAGTCGGTGCTGCGGGTAGTGCTTGTTGTGTGTGTGCACTTGCTTCACTCGCTGTGGTAGTGTAGAGAGTGAGGGCGAGGGCGAAAGTGGGCGAAGCAGTTATACTAGCAAGCAGGAAGGGAGGGCAGGGCAGGGCAACGAGGGGCAGCAGCGCATCAGCCAAGCCAAGAAAAAAACTGCAGAGGAAAGAAAATCCCGTTGCCAATAAAAACAAATGCCGCATAGGGCATAATCATCAGTATGTCAGGGCTTCATTAGACTCAAGATACTATAGACATCAGCCCTAAGGAGAAGTGCAGCATACAGTCTATCTTGCTCAAGAATTACATCTTTCTGTGCATGCTCTGCTGCGCGCACTCTTGCCGCCTGCATTCCCCAGCGGACAAAACAGCACGTGCTCTCCTAAATCATCACCGCAACCGGTCTAGCCAGGCACACAGGAAAGTGCTGACTCGTAAAGGCCCTTTACTAAAGGGGTACAGCTCGCCTGTACGAGTTGAAGTGTCTGTACTATGATGGACTATAGGGTCATCGCTTACGCGCTTAATGAGATACATGTATGAGAGAATCGGTCGGCACTTGTCGCAGTTGATACCGCTATGCAGATTGCTCAATCCATGCTTGTGCTGTACAGATGGCTGTCATACCAGCGGCTGTCTTCAACGTGCCATCCCTGGGTGCTGCTGGACCTCGAGCTGTTGCTTCGGCTGCTGTCGCAAAGTTGAAAGGTTGAATCTTGCACGCGGCCTGTCATTTTTAAATCATATGGGTCAATATCACAACACTCACAAAGACTGCTATATGATCATTGTCTCAATGGAGTTCATCGCAGTGCTTGAAGTGCAACTTGGAGCTCTTCATCGAGTGTACTGGGGCACATTGTCTACCACGACTAAGATGCCATTGCCTGTCGTAAAACTTGCTTGAGCGTCTTAAAATGTGCACCGAGAAGACGATGCTGTCAAGCTGAGCATATGCCAGCACAGGCTTGCAAGCACAGAGCCTCATCAAGGTTTCGCATGAATGCCAGTTTAATGCTTGCCATTCATTTGAAGATTTGGCCGGAGAGACTCGGTAAGCTAGAAAACAAAACCGCTCTTTTACTAGCTCGCCTCCCTGCAATTCGCGGAGCTCAGTGACAGGTATGACTAGTTTACTAAGTCGTTCCTGGCGATGCTTGTCACGTCCGCTTGGCCATCTGAAAACGTCCTTCTGCGCCAAGATGTTGTATGAGGCAGAATGACTACATCCACCTCATCGACCATCATGATTCGGAGATATGAGATCAAATGACGCCCTTAATTATCATATGACATGGAGCATGGAGAAATCAAGCTGCCCTCTCCAAGAACAAGATAAAAGGATGCCTCGTCTCCCTTTCTTGCTCTCCATCTACTACCACTTCAAACCCATACCATTACATCTCAACAAGATGCTCTCTTCTATCATCACTTTCTTCACCTGCGGTATCGTGCAGCCCAAGATGCGCAAAGCAAAAAGCAAACGAGGACCTTCTATGGAGCAGCGTACTGGGTTCGACTCGCCCTTTGCTCAGTTCGACCAGCGCCATGTCTTCGCCGGTTCTGGCATTCATGTGGATGTTGTTAAGCATGCTCATCCTCAGCCAAACAAGACGCATGCAAAGGACCTTTTTGCAGCTGTCCTCTCTTCCTCACCATCGGTGTCCCCTCATTCTGTTGCTCCAATCAAGAAGCCAACGACTCCTTCAATCTACTCACAACCTGGCATGTCTGCCGTGTGCAGTTCCCTTGCGAGCGACATTCCTCCTCAATCGCCCATCGCTCCTTCTTTCTGCTCTTCTCCAAGTACAGGGACTCTTTCTCTCAAGTCAAACTCTTCGCCTTCTACGGCATCATCTAGTGCTGACGCTTCGTCTGCCTCTCATCCAATTCTCGAATCTGCGCCCAAGGACAGCACGAGCATGATTCCATCAGGCCAAGGCTCTTGTACAGCACCCATCAAATCCGACGGCTTCATGACCCCTATCGACCCTATCAATCAGCAATCTGCCGAGGCCGCCAGATCTTGGAAGTCACGCTTCGTCAAGCCAGATGGTCGGCTGACGCGGGAAGCCATCCTGGGTCTCAACATTCCCAAGACTGGTCTCGTGTCTCCTCCACCCGGATCAATGTACGACTGCAGTAGCTGGAACTCGGATGCCTTGTCGCATGGCTCTTATGTGCCGACGGTCAATTCACTCGACAGCATGTATTGTGCTTACGGTCTGAAGCGGAGCGACATTCGCCAGTGTTCTCAGCCGTGCTTGAACAAATACGACAGCCGATATCTTCTCGAGTAACTCAAATGAGCAAGGTATCCTCCCGAGGGTCATGGACAAGCGCATCTTTCAGCTTTCCTTCTTGACCGTCTGCTCTATCCATTTTAGACTGTCCATCTGAACAACTAAAATGACGTCTGGATACGCGCCCTGACGTCCTCGCGTTGTTCGCCCCGAAACAAACCATCGAGCGCTCTTCTCATCACCAATAATTCAGACATGGCACTTCAACTGACGCCCAAGACGGCTACCATTGTCGCTGCATCGTCATGGGTCTTCAACTTTGGCGCGCAAATGGTCGGAATCATGTCGGATCCAAGCATGAAGGATGTTGCTGATGCGCATCATGCCTTCCTCGCTCCACAGCCATTTGCTATCGCCCTTTTCTTCTTCCCTCAGACCATCATTCAGGTTTATTGGATCTATAAGCTTGCAAAGAGTCAACAATCATACAGCAGACTATTGAATGAGGGCGAGCAAGCAAACGAAGATAGCTCAGCAGTGGACGAGGCAGTCCGATACGTGCCTTACTTTGCTCTTGGCAACGTCTGTATTGGTCTCTGGATGCTCTTCTGGACCAACAATCATCTCGGTATGAGCGATCTTTTCGTCAACATCAACTCTTTTGCGCAACTCTATTACGTCTTCACACAGCTTGGCCCTCTTTCCAGAGAGACGTTGCTCACACATATTGTGAGCAAGATGTTTGCTGGTATTGGAATCTTGGACGTGGTCGATAACGCCTCATCCGCATTCCTCAATTATCGCGACTCTGGCTTCCACGCTGGCATTGTCACATATGTCCTGACATTTATTGTTTCCGCAGGTCTCGCAGCCGTCAGCGATTTGCTACTTGGTGCGTGCGTTGTGTACGACTTACTTGCATTGTTCGCAGGGCAGCTTGCTTACGATGGGCTTTGGGCATTGATTCTGTTGGCAGCTGCAGGTGTCGCAGCAGCTATTGTGCTTCTCAAGGCAGCAAGGGACAAGGAAGTTTACCGAGCTGTGTTTCTTGGCGGCAACACAATCTGATACATAAGATACATTGTAACGAAACGGCCTGTAGAATGAAGATGATTATGTGACTGCAACTTTGATCACTGTCGGCACTCGAGCTCGCAACGGCAGCCTTGAGGATAGCGACCGGAGATGCCATGCACTTGGACAAGCTCCGGTAGACCTAATCATGGGTCGCAGTCGCTTGCTACTGCCGTGCGACATGGTGTGTTGTACACGGTATGCTGAGCAAGCTGGGCTCGAGTCTTGGCTGACTGACAGGCTATCGCATCTGGTCATAAGTTGTTGCTGTATCGAGATACAACGCAGCTTGTACAATTGATTGACACAGAGAAGTACATTGATCGTCTTGCATTCGATAGGCGCACGGGCTGCCTTGCTGTCGCGAGTCATGACACGCTGCATCTATACCAGGAGCGCTACCGACCATTTGAAGAAACAATCGAATGGTCTTTCAGCCACAGCACCATCATCACAGGCGGGCCCATCAAGTCTCTCTCTTGGGGTCTCGCGCGCGAATTGCTTATCGGGAATAGCACGCTCAGCCTGCATATCCCGGCAGCGCAAACAAGTGGTCTCGACAGTACTTGGCGCTTTCCCTTGTCAGACAATTGCGCGTGTGCTTTATTTAGTCCTGATGCGAGTTTGGTTGCATCTTTTCAGCATGCCGACAGACTTGTCAAGGTCTGGCGACGATTGCCGGATCGGACACTACCAAGCGGCGCCCGACAAGCTGATTTTGATTTTCTTTATTTACCACATCCACGGCCCCTCACAGCCATGAAGTGGCGACAACCGTTTAGAGAAGATGTCAGGGTCGACAACATCCTTTATACATGCTGTATGGACGGATTCTTGCGTATTTGGGCAAGTGATGTGCCTCATGACTCGCACTTGCTCACATTGCATGAGACGATTGATTTGCGCGAATCGGGCAATAAAATACAAGTGCCAGTGATTCTAGACGACGAAGTCTTCTCCTGGGCAACTGCGAAAGCGAAAGAGCGTGCTGGCTCGACCAATAAAGTCCTCGCAGACATAAACAAGGGTGCACCGGAATTAGTCATGCTGCTGTCTTCGGAGGGGTATTTGGAGTTGCATGGATGCTATCATCTTGGATCTCGAACGCATAAAGCCTCTTCGCAACGCTTGGTCTATGCCTCGGAAAAGCCAGTACTCACGCCATCGCAACTAGAATGGATGATGGCTGAGGTGTGCAGAGTTGGCGACAATGATTTGCTTTTTTATGGTGCCTCGAATCGGAGCGTTTCCATCTACGGTGTTCAGCTTGACAAACTGCTTCAAGCAGGCAAGCTCAGATTGGTTGGGGAATACGGAGGTCATAATGATGCCATCAAGCAGTTGCAACGGACGAAGACGGGCTTTGCGTCGATCGCTACGGAGATGATTTGCTGGAGTGTCTCTGATGTCCTGCAAATGGACAGCTTGATGGACCAGGATGACCAAAATTTAACGCCAACAAGCTCAATTCATGCTCACGTAGCAGGGTTGACTGCTATCGCTACAGCAAACGAAGAAGGCACTGCCGCCAGTGTCCTACAAATTTACAGCAGTGGCGCGACTTTGCCAGAAACATCAGCATTGCCAGAATTTTCAATAAACAAAGGCGACATTTACAAGCATATCCGGTGGTCATCACCGTTGGACGACGGCGGCTGTATTGCGCTCGCGGTCTGCTTGACTCGGGCCGGCACCGACTTTTTGCAAGTGTATCGGCCTGACCACACAACAATGTGGACGCTCCATTGGGAGTCTTGCATGCGGACAATGACGGCAGATCCTGTCATTGATATCTGCTGGACAAGCACATCAGGTGGTCTCGCAGTCGTTGCAGCCACAGATCGACAACTCTTCTTGTTTGAGCAGGCCGGTCTTATCAAGCTAGCTCAACAAGGACTGCGCGAGCAGCTTCCTGTGTACCATCCCATCATGGTAGGACAGACGCTATTGCTAGCAGATCTGCAGACTGCTTGTCACGTGCTATCCGAGCTCTATGAGCGGCTGCTCTCTTCCAAGCCAATAGAACCTATGCTTGGCTATTCGAAGATGAACAATCTTGCGACAGGGGAGGCGCAATTTGAAAAATCCAAAGCAGACTCGCTATGTTCGCTCTTTGCGGATGTGTCTGTGGATCTTCCTGAGTTGACCATTGAAGCTCGCAACGATCTTGGAATTTGGGCGCAAGTTCTTGCACGCTTGCAAGAATATCACAACAGCCTAGATCAGATGGGTCAGCGCTTCGCAGCAATTTTCTTTCACCAAAAGCTGACTAGTCCTTCAGCACCTTTGGACAGTACGGCCATGCTCTTCGCTTACCTTTCTGATACGCAGAGCGCACTCGTTGATCTGATAAAAGGCGACATGGGTGGCTTGACCTGGCAACAAGCAGAACAAAGCGGCTGTCTCTTCTGGATTCGAGATATAGCGCTGTTGGTCCGTGTGGGTGATATGATTGCAAGGAACGAGTATCTTTCAGGAAGCACCATACTTGATCATCAGCGTACTGAACGCGATCCCGTTGCCGCGAGTTTGTGGATGCACGCTTTGCATCAACGCAAGCAATTGATCTCTTTGTGGCGCATCTCTCAACATCTCAAGGAGAGCGGACCGACCTTGCGCCTTCTGCAGAACGATTTCTCGGATGCGCGGTGGCGAACATCAGCGAGTAAAAATGCATTTGCCTTATTGGGAAAGCAACGGGAAGTGTATGCTGCTGCGTGGTTTTTGCTTGCTGGCAAACCGGATGATGCTCGGCGAGTGTTGAGTAAATTGGCAGCGCAAAAGGGACAGCATCGGCCATGGATGTTATCCTTAGGCATAATGCAATTATTCGAGGCGACTGCAAGCGAATCTGAATCGAAGGAAGCACTACGAAGATGCTTAGAAGGGGATGTGATGCAAGATGGAACTCTGCACGGCGATATGTTTCTACTGGTTCAAACGCATCTGATGCTTGGTGACAACAACGCAGCTATGAAGGTACTGCTGGGTCAAGCAGACTTGCGATCGAAAGCTCAACCACAAGCTGTCGCGTGTGATGCAGCGACACAGTACGTCGTGTATGCGGCGCTGAGGCAGAAGTCGTCGCCTGGACCGGCAGATCACGAAGAGAGCCTGCGAAAATCTGCCTGCGAGTGGCTAAACCGACGAGGCTGTGCCATCTTGGCCGAAATGCTTGAAGAGACAGAACTTCCTGCGGTTACTGCGAAAGCTCCTGTCTCGCAACCACTGACAAGTGGTATATTGGAGGCAAAGCAGGACGAGGGAACAGACGACAATGACGATGCCGCCAAGCTTGCAGCCTTTGTGGCATCGCAAAGGGGCAAACTGTCGACAGCACCCAAGGCCGTCTTTGAAGAGCCAACGATGGATTCCTTTGCCGCTTTTGATTTCTAGCCATTTATAGCCAAATTGCCGTTTCGGATGATGCATGCTGGTCATGTATGATCCTATAGCTACCGGAACGCTTGATCCGCTGATACCTGTCGACCTGCTGCTGCTTGCCTTCCTCTACTAGCTCTTGTTCCACGAACGAGCGGGGCACCACGGCCTCTTGTACTGCTTGGCACACCTGTCCGGCTATTCGCTGCGCCGTGAGAGTCAATTGTGGTTGCCACTGTTGCGGCTCTTGCGGCTGCTGCTGCCGTAGTTGCTGTTACGCCGCTGGTGGATGATGAGACCGTTCGTCTTTGCTGCGCATAGGCAGAGGGCGCTGGCGCGGCAGGAGCTTGTCGCGTTGTACTGTTGCTAAGCCCGCTACGCGCATTGAGGGCAGCACCTCGGCCCCGCGCACTGAACCCACGCGTGCCCGTCCTGACGCCAGAGCCACGCCTACTGCCAATACCATCACTGCTCAATTGCGACGATGATGCAAGCGACGCTGCTTGTTGTGCTGCAACCGCTGCAGCTTTCGTCTCTTCTGCGCGATGTCTCCGGTCTTCTTCTTCCATTTCTTGTTGCCTGATCAGCTCTGCTTGCCTTTGTTGTTCTTGTAATGATTGGTTTGCTCGTTCTTGCTCAGCTTGCAAATCAGCTGATGCGCCCTGCCATGTTTCGTCTAGGATGAGGCGCTGTGAATGTTCCGACTTGGCTAGTACGCGCGTCCAAAGACTCAGCAGCCGGTCAGCAGAGAGCACAGCGTTATCTGACTGTGATAGATTGTCTGATGATGTCGCTAGTGAAGCAAGGACCTGTTCAAGGGCCCTGTTGACGGACTTGACAGCCGCCAGCTCTACGTCTAGAGGCGATCCCTGTCCTTCCATTTTGACACACTGGGCCTCTCTCTAGACCAGAATCCACACAATGTGTCTCTTTGTCGCCTTTGATTGTCGCGTTTTGTTGAGCATTTTCGCGTTCATTTCTGGGGTTAGGGTCAGCCCCGGTGCTGCGACTCAAAGTGAAGAAATACGCAGCGCTTCTCCCTCTATCAAAGAGCTACTCTTGCATAGTGCTGGTCGCCGCAGAGTCAGCTAGGAACGAAGAAAAAGAAGCTTGTATTATCCTCCCTTCAAACAGCTGTACGGGCCTGCAAGCGCAATGCATAGCCCACCACCAACGCCAGCACAGAGCCGCGTTCAGGCGCATCATAAGGAAGCTGCGTCAGCTGCAGACCATCAGGACTCGTTGCATACAGCACAGCAAGCTGCGGCGATCGCATTGGCGAATGGCGCGACACATGCGCGTAAAAGATCAACAGAACGTGCTGGTCTCATGACACCGAGAGAAACGCCCTTGAAGAGAACTCCGCGGGACAACATGCCTCATGTCGATGCGCATGCAGCCAAGATCCTTTTCCCGATGATAGAGGAGGATGTGGAAAGTCGTGCAAAGTTCAAAGTGTTTGAAGATGCCCGAGAGCCAGATATGTTTAGGGACGACGAGGCAAACCCGTTTATGCAGCCCGCAAAGTCAAAGGCCTCGCGGGAGTCGTTACGGCCGCGGACAGCCCGGCGTAGCTCGTCCGAGGACGGTGACGGAGCTATGTTGGCGCACGATCCCTTTGCTACACCATCAGGCACACGTCCACCTCATAATCCTCTTCACATCCCACCGCATCCGCTTCAAATCGATGGCGATTTGGCAATGGACCGAACAGATGGTCTGTACTACATTTTTCGGGGCAAGCGCATCTTCAAGCCGTTCGAGAGCGAAGCAGACAAGCTTGATTACGACTCTGGACCGGCTCCCAAGTTGCTCTTCCAAGCTGAGATTCAAGAAAAGCAACGGCGAGAGGGCTTGCTTCATGATCATGAGGACGATATAGAGATGAACTTGCGTGGATAATGGCTACCCTGCATTGTCTTGTAGCCTTTTGTAGACTTTGTAGCAATGATTGACGAATTCACAGGCGCATTCAGCATATCGAAAACCACTCGTACGGAAAGTGCAAGCTGAATGCTGGCTACAAATGTGAAAGCTCTCGCAACTCAGTGTGCATTCCCCAGGAGCACCAGTCTATCCGGCGAACGCTTCTACCGACAGCGCAACTCTATCGTCCTTCGTCACAGAAATGTCGAACAGTCAACCAAAGTCAAGCTCTCCAGGGAATTATAAGCCTGCCAATCGGCGATCTCATGTCGCTTCATGATTGCCTGATCTACATTTCGTCGCTCGTGTGCCAGGCTCTTCATCCCAGAACATCTCGCTATAATCTATGTGGAGCTCGTAGCTGCACATTGGCGACATTTCAATCGCGAGTGCATCCATGTGGCGGACTGTGTCTTTCTGAATAGGTCTTTTTCAGAGGGCACTTTCTGAGAAAATTAATGAACCGCTCTCTGACGGATCGTGGAATCTCTGGCCTTGCTTCTAACGTGCAACCTCGAAAGGTGGCTCAGTGAACTCGTCGTCTGCCAACAAGCCATCGTGAAATGCTTCAACTTCCACTGGCCATGTTCCTCTTTCTGTAGAGACCAATCCTGGATCTTTGACGCTGTAATTGAGTTCAGACCTTGATGTTTGGCATCCGAGTCCGAACATCCAGGCCATGGCCATCGTATGAGCTTGTTCATAGGCTGAGCGATGGTTTAGACATATCTGCTCGCAGACGTCTACAGGCGCTTGAACGATTTTCATTAAGCTGATGTGCACACTTTTGCATTGTCAAGCATTGACTGTGCTCGAAGCGAAGAGAAAGATTGGCGCAT
Organism: Protomyces gravidus; assembly: GCA_003717255.1. Taxonomy (NCBI): domain Eukaryota; kingdom Fungi; phylum Ascomycota; class Taphrinomycetes; order Taphrinales; family Protomycetaceae; genus Protomyces; species Protomyces gravidus. The sequence continues at coordinate 210,466 of QXDP01000077.1, read as the reverse complement.
ATGCAACTAATTGTCGCAACATGACAGATTAATCGATGCTGGTATGACCAAATTGCTTCGCGGTAGTGTGTAAAAGTGATGAGCGTAGCCTGCTGATTTTATAGCCATAGCCACTGTCGGTCAGCTGGATTCGCTCCTTCACTCCCTATGAATATGGACGCTGCCGACCCCTGAAATTTTGTTCTCATTTCAACTTGAGCAGAATGATGCATAATTTCTCTTGATGGCTGTCGATCTCTGCAAAACAAAAAGACAGCGCTATTGTTCTCATTTGACGTTTGCATCTCCTTCTGCTTCACCGTCAGACGATGACGATCAGGCTCACAGAATTTTCGGATATGCGTATCGAGCAAGACTAGCGTTACCTTAGCAACTTCATGCTCATGCTGATTCCGAAAAAGAAAGTCTGTGCTCCGTCGGCATTCTCCAAGACACTTACCAAAGTGCAGCACACCCATCAGCGAAAGGAGTGCCATGGGTTGCGAGCTAAATTGTGATGCGAGAGACTGAGGGCAGCCCCTACGCCCTAGCGAGCTGAAACACAATGGAAGACTGATAGTATGCTTGCAAGTCTTGAGCTGGATGCAATGAAGCTTTGTAGGTCCTTATGACGCTTCAGAAAGAGGGTTGCAAAGTCTGACCATGGAGAAGGGCTCGTCTCCTTCGATCGGTACTTTCCGTCGGTGCTAACCCCGACACTAGGGGCATCTGCTGTGTCGCCTCCTCGTACTATCATTTCCCTCCTGGATATGAACGTGCTAGCTACCGAGATGAGCGGCCCGGACTTCTACAGTGGGCCGATCAATCAAGGCTCGTTGCAAGCAGAGTGCAATCGAATGTCGATGCACATCCAATACTTCTCAAAGGTACATGACCAGCTTCATCATCTGCTGTGATTCGGTCAGCAGGAATAGTCGTTGAGGCTCGACAAGCCCGGGCTCGACACCCTTATCTTTCGCCTGTATCGATCTGAACATTCTCCATCTTCAACGTCGCGAAAAGACGGCGTGTTGCTTGCCCAAGCGCGCGCGATGGAGTTTCCCATTCACTACATCTCTGAGGGCGATGCCGCGAAGGGAGACTTGCTCGTCTTCTTGCATGGCTTTCCCGAGCTCGCCTTCAGCTGGCGAAAAGTCATGCCCAAGCTCGCCTCTTACGGCTATTGGTGCGTCGCGATCGAAGTTCCAGGCTACGGACGTTCCCCCCCACCGAGCTCTGATGTGTATGGTCCACAGACATCTGCTTCTGGCCTGTCTACTGATGCCAAAGTCCAGTATGAGGATGACGTGACGCCATGGAGCAGTGCGCATGTGGCAGACATCCTCGCGCTTTTCATCAAACAGCTCTGCAAAGCTAATCATCGTGAAGCACGCGTCAAATGCCTAGTCGGACATGATATGGGGTCTCCGCAAGGAGCGGCTCTGGCTCTGTGCTATCCGGAGCTCTTCGAGCGTGTCGTACTGATGAGTGCGCCCTTCCCAGGACTGCCGCCATCGTCTCCAGATCAGAAACCTGACATTTTTGCCCTTCAGAAGCAGGCCAATGCATTTGGCGGAAGCCTGAAGCAAGACCTGCAGCCTCGTGAAAACGAGCCGTCGCAGCTCAAGTGTCTAAGAGAGCTCGCAGAGGAAGGATATAAGCACTATCAGCACCATTATCGAGAACCAAATGCTGCGGCGTCATTGATCTGCGAAGGAGACAGCAAGATCGGATTCGAGCATGCCTTGAGATGCTATTACTTCCTCAAATCTGGACATAGCTGGATGCATCCGCGGCCATTAGACTCATGGGCGGCAGATGCCATTCGAGAGCTGCCAGGCTACTATCTGCTCCCTCCCGGCCAGCCAACAATGCAAGACTATCTTGCCTCTATGATCAATTCGGCAGAATACTCATCCGTTCTATCGCTTGAGAAGATGGAGGAGACCATGTCCGCATGGCTGACAAAAGACGAGCTGCAAGTCTACATTGGCGCGTACCAGAAAACAGGTTTTCAATCATCTCTCAACTACTATCGCGCCATGAACACAGCACTGGACGCCGTGATGCTACGCCAACGTCTGTCTGGAGGTGCTCATGGGCATTTGACTATGCCGCTACTGTTCATCGCCGGAGCAGAGGATTGGGGGATTTACCAGAATCCTGGTGCATTCGAGGCGATGCGCGATCATGGAGCGAAGTGTGTCTTGATTGACGGTGCAGGGCATTGGGTGCAGCAGGAAAAGCCAGATCAAGTAGTTGAGGCTATCCTTGACTTTCTGAGATCATAGCAACATTTGTACAGTGGCGGCGAACTCGTCTCGAGCTCGTGCTTTCCTGAATCGGATCAAACGTCAAATTCAAAAGTGCATCCAGGACGTCGACACGGCCGCGGACCATCAATGCAAACGCGTTTGTCGCGAGCCTGACACGAAATCAATGCCGCGAAAGGGCTTAAAGGGGTCGCTCTCATCTACCGAACAAGATGTACTAGCTGGCGATGACCCTCCAGCATCTGCACGGCAGGCACAAGCCGATGAATTAGCACTGTCTGCTACAATGCCGGCGCCGTGGACTGCAGTCGATGACGACGGCCTATTGAGTGGACAAACTGAACAAGCTCAAGGCAAGCGTGGACGAGGGAGACCGAAGAAAAAGGTCACTACCAAGATTCGGGCTGGGGCCCCGAAGGCTCCGATAGCTGCAGTACCTGATTCAAGCTCACAAGTGCAGCATCTCAGAGACGCTCCTACAACCAACGAGATTGATGCAGACAGTCAAGCTCGTAACATGGCTCATGTTGCCATAAAGAGAACTGGCCGGCAACGAAAGAATGTGCAAGAAGCGATTACTCTTGTTGACTCCTCGGCAGCCGATGTGAGCGCAAGTGATGCATTCGCAGCGTCCATGTCGAATAGTGTAGATGAGCGGCACGATGAGGCTGTCAACAGTGCACAAGAAGCAGAAGGCCGTCCAATCCGCACGCGAGGCAGACCGGCCAAGGCCTATACAGATATGGAAGAAGCCTCAGATGACGGGTCGCCTACAGAGCCAGAGGCTTGCGATACAGAATTCTCTCCAGCGGTGGATGAGCCTGTCAAGCGTAAACGTGGGCGACCACGCAAGGGCGAGGACCGACGGCTAAAGCCACCACCGCTTGAAGTACCATTATTCAAACCAGATGGTACACCAATCTACAAGCGCGGACGACCGCGTAAAGACGATGACAGGCCACGCAAGCCGCGATATATACCTCAGCCTGCCAGACTTTCCACAATGACGTTTGATGTCCGCATTCAAAGGATGCTACAGGATCCAAGATACAAGATTCGCATGAAAGAAGGCAGCAAAACCGATCATCTCATCGGTCTATATGGACCGCATCAAGATGTTCAACAGATGATGGACATGCGCCTGCGCCAGAGTTACGATGCTCTCGGGCCAGATCGCAGAGTCATCCGACAAATGAGCAGATTACCCACACTGCGTCCTTGCGCACTACATGAACTTGCATCGAAGCAGGTAATTGTTGCTGTCGGAAAAGCTGATCTAGATGCCCATCTGCCTGTGGATAGTACGCAGACGGTGTTCTTTGTGAGCAGCAGGGCTTCTGTCATTGAGCCAATTGAGGCAACGTTAGAGACCGGCCAGTCACACAGACTCTACGAGAAAGACCCGTTGAGCACAAGTGTTACCATAAACACAGGTCTCGATAACAAAACGGTGGCTTGGCTGCCGAGTGCCAATGCTACTCAGTATTTCGCTGTCGGCGGCAGTCTACCACTTCAAACGCCAGATCCATTATACAAATACAAATTTGAGCCCGGTTGTATCCAACTATGGCGATCAACACGCTCTGGCAATGCCATGGGGTGCCATCTCGACAGTGTCATTGCTCACGACTTTGGGGTCTGCTACGATTTGAAATGGATGCCGCTGGCAATTAATAGTGATCAATACCATGGCCTGCTTGCCGGTTGCTTCGGGTCTGGCCAGGTGATCGGCTTCTTTGTCGAACGGCACACATCTGAATCAACGAGCTACAGCATGCTGACAACACCTGCTTTCAATCTTGCTATGGATGACCATCCAATCACCTGTTTCGATTGGCAAGGCACAACATCGATCGCTGTGGGCTGTGATGACGGATTCATTGCAAGCTTTGATCTCAGCAAACCACCACACCCGTCTCTTGGCTATCTGCCAAGACATGTTGCCCACCCGCAATTATGCTACATCACCCACATCGTATCCTGCAAACCGCTTCTACCAAACATTGTGGCGACCAACGCCTACGACTGCGAGGTCGCCTTCACTGATCTCTCCGGCGCGTCTGGTGCTGGCGGACAGTCAATTAGTCTGCTTCGCTCCCGTACAATGTGCTATGCATTTGCTTGGTCGAACTTGACTGGCTGTCTGATCTCGACTGATGAGAGTGGTATGGGTGTGCGCATGTCCCCACCGCGTGGTGAGTGCTCATCTTCTACCTTAGCTGACAGGTTGCCTGCGCTTATCACTGCTGCGGCTTGTGTTCAGCCTCTGCTAAACGATGAGGCTGAGTCTCTGCCCGGTATCGCTGAACATGCGAGTCATCCTATTATCGCTGCAGGTGACGCAAGTGGTCAGGTATGGCTCTACAATACGCATGTCAAGCTACACTTCCCTAAGAAAGCCAAATACAAGCGTCTCGTTTGCGCTGCGCAGTATATCGCACAGGTCAATCCAAAAGCACGGGAACTCTTGCATGAAGACAAACCTATCGAGAGCTCGATGCCACTATTTGACCCGGGCTACATGGTCTTCCTGGAGGGCTGGCCGATGGCCGAGTACCAGGCGAAAGCCGTCGATAAGAAGGGAAATAGTGTTGGAATTGATGAAGACGATGATGTTGACGAGGAGGAAGTGATTCCGAAAGCGAAAAAGTCTAAAGGCAAGAAGAAGGCCGAATCTGGGGTACGTCAGGGCGGCGAGGACGATGAGTACGAACCCACTGCACAAAGCAAGGGCAAGAAGGTGAAGAACGGTGGCAAACAACCCGCAACGCGCGAAGCGAACCCGAGGCAGGTTTATCATAACGAGGTGATGGTTCAAGCGCTGGCATGGAATCCAAATCTCATGACGACTGATGGCAAGATGACAAGTGCCATCTGGTCAGGCGTATTAGCGACCGCTTATAAGTCATTTGTGCGCATTGAAGATGTAGGCATGGAATAGGCAAAGTATTTAAGGCAATCAGAAAAGCATTACCGAGCTCCCTACACAATACCAATATTTGGCTCGTCACCATTGCTTGGACGGCGCTTGCATCGTGTTCGGTGAGAGACCATTGCCATTTAACGAATTGCCAAAGCTAGACACACCCCAGCGATCTGGCACATGACCAGACTGCTCGCTATTTGCAGAGCTGATCGAATGACCGAGACCACTGCCAATCGACCCTGCAAAGGGCAATGCGCTCTCCGCCTCTTCCTGGTACCGTAATAGGTAACCTGAAGGAGACTGCTTCACGTTAAATAAGCCACGACCGTTGTCCTTGGTTGGCATCGTGCTGCAGGCTGACAGCAGATCGCTCTCGTCCACCTCGTGCAGAGGGAACAAGGCACGATATTGCGCAGCCACATCGCGTAGCGGCAGAAAGCCGCCGTTATGACTGACACTGCCGACCGGATGAAGACGTTGGTACGCCTGCTTGCAGCAATTGCGAATGACCTTTTCTGCAGGAACGAAGGTGTCATCACCACCTGCCTGTGCGAGCGCTCCACTTAAGGACCAAGTATTGCTGTTCGAAGTCGGGTGATATAAGCTGTGCTGGTGCGAGGGCTGTGATTGTTGGCTTGACTGTGGTTGCATAGAGTGCATGTCGAAGCCGCCCCACGATGCTTGCCGGGAAGGTAGACTATTGACAGAAGTCCCCAAAAAGCTCAGCGACGGGCTTGTGACGCCAACGACAGGATCATCATCTTCCAACAACGCACGAGAGCCCATGATATCTGCCAGCATGTCCATACCGCTACGACCAGAGCTTGCTTGGCTGTTCCGCGGTTGTGGATTGAATGCCGGACGCTGAATTGGCGCCGGTCTGGACCCGGGCGCTGCGTTCAACTGTGGTATGCCTTGCGCTTGTTGCGGTTGCAGTGTCGGCTGTTGACGCTGCGGCGGCGCTTGTTGCCTTAATGATGGCAGACCAGTGGGACGTCCAATTGCACCCAACGGCATGTTTGACGTGGTGTTGTCAAAGCGATAGTCGTGCTCCAAGGAATCATCACGATCCGGCGCTCCACCATTCGCGCCCAGACCGAAGAAACCTGATCCCTGCTGTGGCGTGAAACGCTGCTGTGGTGGCACTGAAGCCATGGTAGGCTGCTTCTGCGCCGACACTGCCGCTGGCGCAGGTGTCATACGCATCGGCTGAATGCCGCTTGATATCTGACCTGGCTGTCCAGAAGAGAACATGTGGGGCGATGGCATCGAAGATGAGCCGGGTCGAGCATTGAGAGTCTGCTGCTGCTGCTGCTGCTGCTGCTGCGAACGCGCATCCCCTGTAAATCCGAATGGATCATGCTGTGGTAGCCCCTGCATGCCGCCAATACCAGGCGGTGCTTGCGGGATCGGTACAGTCGGCGGATGGCCGGGGGGACGATGAAAGCCAGATGCACCAAATTGCTGAGGCGAAATCGAATTGGTCGAGGGTCGCGCACCTGGCTGAGTCTGGAATATGCTTGGTTGTTGCTGCATCGTGGGCATTGGAACATTTCGCGCTGCAGTCGGCAGTATCTGCTGCTGGTGAGAAACGACTGGTCGTTGAGCATCTTGAGAGCGTCGCGCAGACACAGACTGAGGCTGTGGTGTGTGGGTCTTTGGAATAGCAGGAGATGCTTGATTGACATGTGGAATGACTTGCTTTGTCACAGGAGGGGAAAATTTGCGTTGTGGCTGCGGCGCTGAATGAGGCGGTTGTGCCGCAGAAGCTCCGGCCGGTGTATTTTGACGCTGCTGCTGCTGTTGAGCATGCTCCTTTTGCGCTTTCGCATCCCGGGAGGCCGCATCCTTGGCTTCCTTCTCGCGTTTCGCTGCATCTTCTCTGGCCTTTTTCTCCTTCTGCAATTGTTCTTGCTTCTTGAGTTCGCGCGCTTTTTCCTCTGCGAGTCGTTTCCGCTTCTCTTCCTCCTTCTTCAGACGTTCAACCTCAGCAGCTCGCTTCTCAGCCTCCTTCTTGAGACGCGCTTCCTCCTTTCGCTTGCGTGCCTCCTCCTGCTTACGTGCCTCTTCTGCCTTGATTGCAGCTTCTTCAGCTAAGCGTTCTGCTTCCTTCTTCAGACGTTCCTCTTCCTTCTTTTGCTGCTGCAATCGTTTCTTTTCCTTCTTCTTCGCGGCGTCTTTTGCCTTTTTAGCTTCGCGCTCCTTTTCACGCGAGTCTTCCAGCTCCAGCTCCTCGAGCAGTTTCGCTTGCCGTTCTTGCGCAACCTTTTCGCGATAAGCGGTCAATACACGTTGCTCAAACATACGCGCTGCAAAGATTTGAAACATGCGACGACCCTCTGCCATACGTTGTTCTTCCGTTAGCGCATCTTGCTCCTCTTCCTCGTCATCGTAGTCCTGCTATTAGTCAATATGCGAGGGAAGTAGCCAAAATACCTCAGAGTAGATGTCGTCGTCATAATCGTCGTCATCTTCGTCGTCGTATTCTTGCGCTTCCAGAGCTGCTTCCTCTTCACGCTGCATACGCCGCTCAGCCAACTGCTCCATCATCTCGATGAACTTTTTGCCGTCATTCTTCAGCAAGTCATCGGCAACGGTAAGCACGCCGCCTTTGACGGTGAGAGAATTGCCAAACTTGAAGAATTCCGTGGGTGCACGGTCTTCGTCATACGCATCGCTGTAATCGTCCCCAGACATATCGTCGTCGTACGAGTGCTCCGAGTCGAGGTCTTCCGAATCAAGACCTTCCTCGTCATATGAATCGCCGTCTTCTGAACCGATCATTTCGGTAATCTTTCCAGGATGCGGTCGCTGCCGTTTCGTATGATATGAATGCGCTTCTTCTGGATGTAGGCGTTGATGCTGTTGCTGCTCACGTTGCTGATTAGCATATTGCTCGAGTTCTTCATAGTACGCATCATAGAGCACTTCGAGCTCTTCCTCAATCGCTGTGCGCTTGCGTCCACAAACAGAACAAGAACAGCTATGCTTCTGTTGCTCCTTCATCTTCTTGAGAACAGCTTCCTTCTCTACACGGACAAGAGATTTGCGCTCTTCTTCACCAAGATTGAGCCAGAAGTCCTTGATGCGTTCGCGCTCTTCATTGGTAGTGGTATTCCAGATGCGATCCTTTTCAAGCTTTGCCTTTTTCTTCTTCTTTGTGCTTCGCGGCGCTGTAAGATGTGTCGACGCAAGCATATCATTGAGACCGTTTCCGATTGAAGCATGTGTATGAGCTTGCGCACTTGCCTCGAATTCTGTCAAGTGCGCACGAATTGCTTCTTGGTAGCCGTGCGTATCCAGCGGCGGCGGTACGTCTGCAGGACCATCTGCTTGCCTCATGAAGGTTGGTAGAGAGCTATCTGTGGATGCATGCTCGGCAGCGTGGGCATGACTGCTTGTGGCGGAGGCGTGTGCCGCTGACGAAGAAGCAGCGCTCTTTTGCTTTCGCTGCTTCTTTCGATTCATTATGCTGTAGAATAGAGTTTGGCGCTAGTCGAGTAGGGCGTGCAGACGCTGAGAGGCGGGTGGCTGTCGCTAGATGGATTCTCTGTAGCTCGTCTAAGCGGGAGTGCCGGAATAGCGTGTATCACCAGCGTTGCCGGATCACAAAGCTGTGATAGAGAAGGTTGATGCGCAGAAAGTACTCAATTCAATCCTCTCTGTACACCTCACGTCTCCTACTCTGCTATTCCTCCTTCACTCTGGTCCTTCTTGCCTCCCCTTCTTGCTCTTGAGTGTTTTCTTGGTCGTTCGCATTTTCCAACCTGGGCGACTGCGCAACTCGTAAAAGGCGCGCTGGCATCAAAGAGGGCAGAGACTCTAGTGATCAAGACGGGTAATAGTAGACCTGCTATAGGACAAGGGACATCTCATTCGGATCTCTGTTGAGAGCGCTGGATCTACTTGGTCGCTTGGAACCTGCCTGATTCATTCCTTGGCGCGCAGGTCTTCAATAAGCTACGCCAAGCACAACGCTCCTTTGCGCCTTCTATCGCTTGCCTGACTGATCGCTGCACATAAGCAAGATGGCGCGTGAGGCGCAAGGTCCAATTCGGCGAAAGCTCGTATATTGTCCTTGGTTCCTGATCAGGGAACGATCATGGTAGCAGTGCTAACGTTCAGGTCATCATTGGTGATGGTGCTTGTGGCAAAACGTCCCTACTCTCGTGCGAATCCAACTAGGATGCGCGATTAAGTACGCTAACGCACTTATAGGGTCTTCACGCTTGGACACTTCCCGAAGGAGTATGTCCCAACAGTCTTTGAGAACTACGTCTCTGATTGCCGTGTGGACGGCAAAGCAGTGCAACTTGCCCTCTGGGATACAGCTGGTCAAGAAGAGTACGAAAGACTGCGTCCACTGTCATATTCAAAATCACATGTCATTCTCATTGCATTCGCAGTAGACACACCCGATTCGCTGGACAATGTTGCCAATAAGTGGATTGGCGAGGTCAATGAGCTTTGTCCGCGCGTGCCGACCATCTTGGTGGGCATGAAGAAAGATCTGAGGGAAGACCCTGTTGCTATCGAAGAAATGCGTCTCAAAAGCATGAAATTCGTCGACCAGCATGCCGTATGCTTCATTCTATCGCGGATACATCTAACATCAGGCACAAACAATGGCGAACAAGGTTGGCGCTAAGAAGTATATGGAATGCAGTTCCCTTACTGGCGATGGAGTGGACGACATTTTCGAGGCTGCAACACGCCTCGCCCTGCTCCACAGAGACGACTCCGAGACAGAAGCGAAAGGTTGCTGCAACCTTATGTGATGAAACGAAAGCTTCTTGGCCATACACTAAGAGGCCAGCCTGCTGATGACATTGCGCGTGCTTTTTTTTATCTAGCACATCGGACTGCTAGACTACTCCTTTGACACGAATTGAAATGCGTTTGATGAAATTCTACGAAGCTGTCAATGTAGACGTGCATGCTAGATTTGACTGTGAGACTAGTCCCACTTTTCGAGCGGAGGAGACACGCGAGCCACTGGTGGCATGTCCTCATTTGCCAACACAGGGCCAGAACCTCTGGGAGGCGACCTGTCACGTCTTGGCGATCGTTCACGTTCGCGATCACGATCACCGCCGCCACCATATCGTTCCATTGAATCGTCCCGACGCCTAGGAGGTGGCGAGTATTCTCGACGACGACGAGGTGGGCTATCGTCGCGCCTGCGACGATCATACGGAGAAGGCGAACGTCCACCACGACGATCACCGCCGCCTCGGCCACCATAGCCTGGTGGCGATCGCGAGCGAGAGCGATCACGGTACGAGCGAGAGGGCGGACGACGACCTGCACCGTCGTCAAAAGGTGCGGTGGCATCAGGATCGATGCGCAACTTGACTGGTTGGCCTTTGAGCTCTTGTCCGTCAAGCGTATTGACGGCAGCTTGCAAATCAGCCTCAACGGCGAATTCAATGGCACTGAAGGTTAGCTCATTGACCGAAAACCGAAAGAATATGTATATACCCCGTGCCCTGGCCATTGCTGTGACAGTCTGCAAAGGTCACTTCACCGGCAGTCCTGGCGAAATCCTTCAGATCCTGGCGTTGTTAGCATTAATCTACAAAGGCATTGGCGAAGTATCATGCCACCACATGCCAGAAACGTCGACCTCAAGAGTATCGTCAATTCGAGAAAGTTATTCCAAAGCCGAGCCAGGAGAAGGGGGAGATCCGGTAGAAGCGTATGGGTACGGAGAAAGCCATCGTCCAGTCCAGTTCCGATCCAGTATCCAGTCAAGCAATAGAAAAAGTGTTCCAGAGAAGACGTTTATCCTGCGAGTCTTCACCTTGCAGCATAGGCAACCCGCCATTCAATCACTTACCTGCCAAGAAACGGACGCTTCCAAGTTCTCCACGATGGCACGGAAGCCTGTTCGCCTGGGCCGTGCAAATCGCAAGGGCCGCTCAGGACCACGATCGTACCGGTCGCCGCCGCCACGACGGTCATCCCTGTAGTCGTCGAATCGTCCACCACGGTCATCGTCCCTGCGACGAGGGGGTTTCGCAAACTCGACACTCACACGTTCACCGAGCAACGTTTTGCCGCCTATTCGTTAGCTCTTGACTTCACATGCCAACTATTGTATCGCATACTGAGGTCCTGCACGGCGTCACGCGCATCTCGGGGATCTTCCATTTCAACAAAAGCGAAACCAGACATGATCCTAATCTCTGCAATGCGGCCATAGCCCTTGAAGAAATGCTCCAAATCACGCTCGTCTGCTCTAGGCAGCCTGCCAACGTAAAGACGTGTCGACATGCTGGCTCACAGGTCCCAGATGTCTCTCTGCACCTCCAGCTGCTTCTATCTCGGTTTGCTGCCACTTTTGCTGCCTGTCACGTGTGACCGGTAATAGACAGTCACATTCTGCTTTTCAAAGAAATGACTAGAAAGAAGGCCCATTAGTGGGTGAGCAAAGGGCAATGCTCATATGGTTCTGATACACTCCCACATCCTCTACCATTCCTTGACACTGCTGCATCTTTATGGCCTCCAAAATTTGACGACGCGACCATTCTCTGACTTTCTACCTCCTCCACTGATCTGTGGGATTGCTTCTCTCTCTTACTAGCTCAGCCATGACGGACTTCCAGTACTTGCGCCAAATAACGTTATCTCTCTGAGCTGACCCATTGACAGACATCTCGGTCAGCAATTCTGCACATTCTACTACCAAACCTTTGACCAGAAACGGGCTGAGCTATGCAGTCTCTTTGTACGAGCCCTATCTCATCATTCAAGGCAAGCTTACTGACGTTCTATCAGCGCGAACACTCGATGATGACATTCGAGGATACTCAGCTGCAGGGCCATGTTGCCATCGGCGAGAAATTGACTGTACGTCGCGCGCTCTTAGCTGCATGCAGGGGAAACAGTCTTCTAATGTTCTAGTCGCTTCCGTTTGAGAAGGTTCAACACAAGATTATCACGCTGGATGCTCAGCCATCAAGCCCAACACTAGGCGGCGTCCTTGTCATGGTCACAGGCGAACTTCTCGTACGGCTCAATCACTGCGCATTTCAACTTTGAACTAATACACAAGATTGACGATGAAACAAAGCCACAAAAGTTCAGTCAAGTGTTTCACTTGATGCCCGAGGGAGGTACTTTTTACGTCTTTAACGATATCTTCCGCCTTAACGTAGGTTAGAATATTTCGCATGCATGCGACAGCTGGAATGCGTTGTCTTTTGTGATTGAAATCTTCCTCTTCTGATGATACTTCCTGCAGGCCTCACCGACGATCCGCATTCTTCTCTAGCGCTGTCCGTTAGCCCAAGTACCATTGCATCCACCAAAAATACGATTATAGTGCAAGATCTTCTCAATCAAGTCAACATGCGTGAGTACCATTCGGCGACAGCAATACCGCTTGAGGCCCAGTGTCGTGAGTGCGTCGCCTTCATCCTGGCCATCTTCAAGAAGCTTGAGGTAGGCGTCCCATTTGTCGCCGACGACCTTGCCGCAGGAGAAGCAGCGGACCTAGGTAAGTCAGACCGGCATACGCAGAAGTGAGATGCGAGCATACTGGAATGATCATGAGCAGAGCACAAAGGCTATCACTAGACGAAAGTAGACTTCGAAGTAGAGCGCGCCTTTCTTCAGAAAATATTGCCTAACCCTGAAACTGGCCGACGACAAGAAGCGGTCAAGCACTAGAACAGAAAGAGTAGGAGTAAGCAAGTCACTACACAATGTCAGCGTCGCCCTTCTGGTCATCACCCGTGCGCTATCTCCGCTGGGCAGCACACGAACGGCCCAATGTATTCTACTCGCTGCTTCTCGGTAGCTTGGGCCCACTTGCATTGCTTGTCGTACCGCCTGTCAGACGCTCACTTGGCTTTACACGCGCGGAACCAGTACCGCTTAGCTATCCTCGTATGTTCTGTTCAGCTTGATATGGATAAGGTTGCTGACGTGCAGTACCCAACAGAAAACGCGACACCGGTCTGAAAGGATTCGAGGATTAGTTCAAGGCGACCATCATATATCAATGAAGCATGCACAAACAAGAACTCAATTAAAGCTATTTGCTACCCTTGATCATAAATAAAGAGAAAAGGATCGAAGGCAGAAGCCATGATATGAGCGAAAGAAAACCTTCTCCATGCACCATCAGTCCAGCTGAGGCGCAAACTCCCGCTCCAAGAAATCCTCAAACAATGTCCTTGCCGCCTTGAGTCCCATGATAAGATTATCATCCCTGCCCTGACCCTGTGAGAAGGTGGCATGTGCAAAGTCAATCAAGCGACAGATGCAGAAATCCCGCGCCGCATTGCCCTCGTCTTCATCTGAGGAAACATCAGATGGAAGATCGCCATCGCCGTTTGTTGAAGGTGTGCGCGATGGGCTCAATATTGCTGGCGAAGATGCAGACACATCGAACGAACTGGCCGAATCTGTCTTGGCGAATCCATCGCCAAGTTCATCACGAATCAACTGCTTGCCCTCTTCTTCAATTGCCCGATCCAGCGCTGTCTGATCGCCTTCATAGACAAACAAGAGCGAACTTGAGAAGATGCGCACCTCGAGATCATCGAGCACATACAAAATGCGCTGAATGTCCTCTAGGAATCTCGTCGCAATCATCTGGATCTCTTCTGCACGAATCTGCGCACCAAAGAAACACGAAAGAGCATCGCGACTAAGTGTCTGCGGTGTCAGAGACTTGCCCCAATCACGGTCATACACTTTGTACGTCTTTTGCTGTGCATCCCAGACTTTCATGCCAGCAACACGGATGCCGACACTTCCAGAAGTAGTGCGTTGCGACACAGTCGCCAATCGCGCTTGCTTCTCTGGAGTAGCGTTGTCTGCAGTCAGAACACTGCCAAGCTTCAAATCAAGCACACACGGCTGGGTATAGCCATATGTCAGGTTCTCAAGCACGACAGCACGTTCGAATGTCATATTTGGAGGCGAATACGCTTTCGCCTCAAGCTGTTGCGGTGATCGCGATTCTGATGAAGGAAGGGCGCCTTGGACAGCTGCTGCTATCTCCGGCGGCATACTCGCGATTGTTTCAGGTGTATTGAGCTCAAGTGTGCCCATGAACGACGGTATACAATCTGCCATGCTGGGCATATCAGAAAGACACTTCTCGTAGAATTCAATCTCTGATTCTCGACATGGTTTGATGATGACATAGCCGTTTTGATCGGAGAGAACGCCTTCGTGGCCTGCTACTTGTGTCTTGAGGGTTTTGAATCGGGGATGAGGGTGGTCGTTGTAGTGCACTGCATCGTCTGGGAAAAAGGATGTCGCATCGGATTGTTCCTCATCCGTGCGGCCTTCCGCTGCAGGACCTACTCGCTCCTCTTTCGGTGCAGATGCAGTCATGTGATCCTCATCATATAAGCTGTCTGCATTGTATGCCTCGTTTGCGACGGTGGCGATGGGCAGTTGCTCCTTCGGCGCCATGTCTCCCTCTCGTCTCACTCCTCTCACTGTGGCCTGTTGTGATCTGAATGGCGAAGGACAAGGTAGTGCCTGTACAATGAATGGGTCCTGTGGTCAATGCCCTTGACTAGAGAGGATAAGCTGATTGTGTGTTCTTCGTGTTATACGAGATGCCGAGATCTTTGCTCATCGCGTGTCGATGAAGCCTGTCAGCTGCAGAAGGGTGAAGTATGTGTGAAATCTGTTCTAGTAGATGGCTATGGAAGAAGACTAGTCACAGATGCTGCTGCTTTATAGACAGCTTCTATCACGGGGCACTGGGCCAGCATCCACACAAGTCCATTTCTGCTGCTCATCTGCCCACTTACCTCTTTTACAGCTACTACTATTGCTGCTACTGATACTACTGCTACTACTGCTATTATGCCATAAGCTATCTGATGCAACTATTCTTCAAATCTACCTCTGCTTATACGGCAGAGGCCTACCGTGCTGCTCTAAAACGCTTCTTCGAAGGCTACACGCAAACAGATGATGCTGCATGTGCTACACTGCAACTCGCAGATTACGAAGAACTCGACTTTCAAGCAAGTCTAGATGACAAGACTCACTGGATCTGTGCGTACGCCATCCGTAAAGCACTTATCAGGAAGCACTTCCTTGCAAATACGGCCCGGGAATACGTTGCCAAGAATCCACAGAGTATCCTACGGCGAGCCATTCCGGAGTCCTGGACGCTCGAGGTGGATTACGCCGAATTTCTGGATGATGCACTAGATGAAGCTTTTGAACTGCGTGGAGAACTCGAGCTGAATGAGAAACGGCCAGTCCACGAGCGGCAGTGGTTCATACTAAAGCCGAGTATGGCAGACCGGGGTTCAGGCTTGCGTCTCTTTAGCACGATTGATGAATTGACTACTATCTTTGAAGAGAACGAGCCAGATGAAGACGAAGAAGATGAAGGTACGGTGCCTGAAAATGGTGTCATGACTTCGGATATGCGCTTCTTTGTCGTGCAAAGATACATCTCTCGCCCTTTGCTTTTGCAAGAACTGGGCAATTGCAAGTTTCACATCCGCGCATACGTCTTGTGTATCGGATCACTCGAAGTGTTTCTGCACCGCAACTTGCTCGTGCTGTGTTCCTTGCAGGCATACGAGCGTCCGACTAGTGATGCAGGGATGCTTGGCAAACATCTGACCAATACTTGCTATCAGGGCGATACAGCCACTGTTCATTCCTTTTGGAGCTTACAAGATAAAGCACTCGACACGGAGGGCCTTTGGCAACAGCTCAAGGACATCACAAGTGAGACATTCAAAGCAGCATCAGCACAACGTATTCATTTCCAAACTCTACCGAATGCTTTTGAGGTCTTTGGACTTGATTTTCTGGTGGATGCAGAGGGTCAAGCATCACTCCTTGAAGTCAATGCGTTTCCAGACTTTGCGCAGACGGGTGAAGAGTTGTCCCGGTTGGTTGATGAGGTTGTGCGTGACATGATGCAGCATGTCGCTATCAAGATGGGTGCAACGCAAGACACGGCCATGGATGAGAATGGATTCGAGCAGTGCCTGTCCATTCGCTTGCTCTAGTCGATATGCGCTCGCTCCTCGCGCACAATCTCAAGTCCGCAAATACCCAACAATGCGCTTGCTGCGACCCAGAAGGGTGTGCAGCAGCAACAGCAGCCGCCCTTGAGGCGCGTCACCCGCTCTGATTCACGCGTCAAAACGTGCCCGGCGACGAGAGTTCTCTCGGAGTCCTGGGAATGAGACGGAATGGCTTGTGCTGGAATGGCTGTTGCTGATGTGCGTTTGCGTCGAATGGCCATGCTCTTCAGTCGTCTTACAAACAATGATAGGCGGCAAGAGAACGAGCAGCAGATGTGCCTGTCAAATACCCTCACGAGAGGCCCGTTGTTTCAAGCTGAGTCTGTGTGTATGTCTTGCTGGCTATGGTGCACTCTATATGTGACACAAACAAGAGATGGCCAAGGACGCCAGAGTGCTGAGGATGAGGATGAGGACTGAGTATGATGAGCTTCGATCTGACTGAGCATTGTCTACTGTGCCTCTCTATACTGCTTCCTCCATGTGACTGCGACTCTCTCGTCTATCCTCCAACAAGTCAAACAACCACGACGACTCTCCCTCTCCCCCTTTCTCTTGTGTGTCTTTCTCTCTCCCTCTTCTGCATCGCTCTTGGACAAAGTATGGACTGTCTCGATCCAGCACTCTCAAGCACAGCTCAAGACATCCTCTCGCTCGAGTCCATGCACGACAACAACTTTACCCCTGACCCATCCCTCCTGGCTGGCTTTGTCCCACAGAATACTCAACACCACTCGCTCATGCCCCCTGCCTCAGACTCAGCAGGTGTGCCCCAACCGAAGCAGCAGCAGCAGCGCGGTGATGCCGTGCATGTCGAGCAGCTACGCACGCCTGCACCCCACACGAAGCGGACCTCGGCAAAGCATAAAAAAACCCGTCGCTCAGGACGCAGTGTCCCAATCTCTGGAGCACGCAACGGTACCTCCTGGACAGAGCAAGAAGTGCGTATCGTGCAGACAATCATCGATCACAATCTCGATATAGCTACGGCATTCAGTCAGATTGGCAGGACGACTGATGCAGTGAAGCGTAAATGGCGCAAGGTGAGCACTCTCTACGCTTTATCGAGTGACGATGCTGATGTTAGATGCTCGTTGCTCAAGATAAGAAAGGCGCAGTGATCAAGCAAGCCGCGTCTTCAACTCAAGCATGGCAACAACCAAAGAGCTCCACGTCCAGCAAGCTCGGTGAGACATCCGCCTCGGACTTGTCAGATTCATCCTTGTCTGAGCTCTCTGATGACGACGAGGAGCCAATGAAGCGTCAGCGTGATCAGTCCCCAAATACATCAGACGATGAAGACTACAACTCTCGCGAGACTCGTCGTCGTAAGCGTGATGCTGATCGCTGCGGTGCTGCCTGTGATACTTGCCGTCTCGCACACAAGCGCTGCGATCATCAGACCTCAAAGCACACTGGCGCCAACAACCGAGAGGGTAGCAGTACGTCGATTCCGAGCACGAGCAAATCCACAAAGTCTTACTTGAAGACTCTTCAGCAGCCTCTATTGACAAGCGCTGCACAAGAGCAGACGACTAAGCGACGCGGTCCTGGGCGCCCTCGCAAGGGGGACTCTGGCGATTCTGCCAACCGGTCAGCGTCTCAGAAACTAGCGCCCATTCACATCCCGACCTCTGAAAATTATGTTCCACGCAAACGCCGTGCAGTTGAGGATTATGAGTTCAGCGAGGCATTCGTCGAGAAGAAACTGCTTGATGCTGATCAATTGCTCGAAACGCCCAAGAAGTGGTCTGCTCGACGCAGCACGAAGCCTTCCACATCTTCCATGGAGCGCACTCCGCACAAGTACTCGGAGGATGAAAGCGAGTCTGCCATGAGATCGACCTTGCCAGGTGCTAGCTCAGATGCTTCGCAAACGTGCGATGGAGGACCTTTACAGCCAAGAAGTCCAGGCAACACGCCATCTCAACGTCGTCGTCAACCACTCAAGAAGCGTCTCACGAAAGCACAGTTGACGACACCAACTCGCCGAGTCAGACCGCAGACTTCAAAGCCTCAGCAACCGCAGCAGTTTCTAGAATCGCCAGACCATCTCCTGAAACAGCCTTTCGTCCATGGAGATCGTTACCTGCCTATCCGCCCAGTCCGGCCCAACTCCTCGTATGGACCGGCCAGGTCGCGAGATTGTGGTCTGAAAGGCTACATTCTCCTCTCGCAACTCCTCAATCCGACCAAATTACATACTCTACGAGCACGCAAGATTGCTGAGCGCGATATTGGTACGGTCTTGGATGATTCTGATCCTTTCGCTTCAACTGGCATCACGTTTAGCAATAGTGCAGTGCGCGAGGACACTTTTTAGCATTTGATTTCATGTTTCTTTGCAATCAAGTCGTTTACTCTTTGTTCTTTCCCTACCTCACACGATCGAGAGGGCCCGCTCTGCCAAGAAGAATATCCGCAAAGTAAGTCGATGAATGTCGCATGGCGATGATCGCGCCACGGCCTTGGAAGCACGCAATCGACATTAGGCAATGACTTGCGGCCGCTGTCTATCAACACGGAATCGACCAAGGCTCGCAAAACAATACTCAGGGGTATTGCAGATCTTCAGAGTCCATGTCTTGGCAGCCTATGTTTCATCTGATCATTTTGTGCGCGACAAGCCTACAAAACTCAGAAGGGCGAGAAGCCTTTAAACCGCGATAATGGGCTTCCCGGCTCCAGACAGGATCTGTAACGACTGTATGGCAAAACGCGAGCCTTGCTTCGATGTGGATATCAGCGGAGAAAGGCTGATCGGTTTGATAGGATTTGGCCCCTGACATACGACATCGCAATCCCTGTCGCAAAGCCTGAGGATAAAATTTGCCAGCTCATCTTCCCTCTCGACAACCTCAATTACTTGAAAGAGGTGCTCTGCCCTAGACCCACACATCAAGCCAAGACTGAGTTGCGCTTCACTTCCAGCAAATGGGTCTTCCGCTCTTGGCAGTCGCCATTCTATGCCTGTTTAGCCATGGCGCTAGAGCTATCGCTGCGAGCGAAATCATCGGTCCCGATGTCATCACATTCCCTCTCATATGCACTGAGGTGTTGGACCCAGATGCATATCGTGCGCCAAACACTTCTGCTCCAACGCCGCGGTACTTTAACTACACAACGTTGGACTTTACGGAAGATAAAAGCATCTATCTTTTTGAGAACACGACAATCAACTCCAAAGACCAGCCAACGTTTTTCTCAGAGCAAATGAAGGAATCCGGCGCCTCTTACTTCGTTCAGGTAAGAATTCGCATTCTCTGTATCGCAACTGACTTATAGATTGGCATTCAAACGCATCTTGACGTCTGGAGAAAGGATCCGAACACTCAAGTAGCCTCCAAACGCTTTCACGATGACGTGGAAATCATCTTTGCCTTGACATTAGCATATGCTGAAAGCCAGGGAGGAGATATTCTCACTCCTACCAGTCTCTTCGAGACTTTTGCCAGGTACCCTGACCCATTGGCAGCCGGAGAGAGGAAAACGTACGCTATGTTCAAATGCAGGCCTCTAGAGTCCGCTCCCGGTTTTGCATACCAGTGATGCTTTCAAGCTTCGTCTTTGGTCAACGAATAGGTTGTCCAGCCAATTCCTTCATAACGCAATTCATTCTTAAGTCAGCGCTAACAAGACGTTCATCTACTTCTCGTGTCCGCTTCCGCTGCTCGGCAGGGCTAGACTCACTTGAACCGTTTTCAAAATTTGCGTCTGGGTTTTTCAAAACTTCAGGGGTCTTTCGCTCGCATGCTCATAAGGTAGGAAAGTTGCAGATCGCCTCCTTGGATCTCTGTCTCATGATCTACAAGGAGCTAATGAGTAGCAGCAGCGATTTGCAGGAGACCTGAACCCCTCTATCCTCAGGAAACCTGCCAGCGTGGCCATTTGGCTTTTCGCCCTTAAAGAGTCTGTGGGCCCATCTTTATCACCAGAGCGTCAACATGTATCTCTCCCTCCTCCAAGCCGCGCTTGGCTTGCTCATGGGCGCCTGCGCGGAAGCTTCAACTTATGTCTCTAGCCCGTTCGGAGATCCTTCGACACAAGGGCCTGGTGATTTTCCTGAGGTCCCGGATAACGCGGTATTTCAAGACATAAACCAGCAAGTTGACAACACTTACATGTCTGGAAGTCACTTTCGTGTCGTCAAAGTCAATCCATTGGCTTCAGACGATCAAAAGGCTGTTGATGCCAACGGATTCGTCGACATTCCTGCCGACGTCGTTCTGAACACTCGCACAGTCCTGATGTATGAGAACATCACTTCGACCGAATTGCTTGCAAGTCAAGAAGAAGCAACGCGACTTTGCAAGCTTGAAAAAACAGAACTCAAAGGCAAGTACTGGAGCAAGGTAACGATGTCCGCCTGTATACGAGCTGCACTGACTGAGACAGACAGGACTGGTGTTCAATTTGCAGCCAGTTTTAAAGCAAGCGAGCGTCAAGATCTCTTCACCACTGACAATAAACGATTTTCCAGAACACACTATCATGGTGATTTATGCAGTCAAACAATTGAGAATCTTTGTTTCGAATGAGACCGCTGGGAGGGCTTATGACACCTATCGGTACTGTCACTCGGAGCTTTACAAAGCGAATTCGACCAACAATTGGTCTCTATCACGAGAAGCAGACTTCTATGCTAGTTCTATTTAGGCTGCTCAGCTATGGTCTCGACGTTTCACGATCCCGTCTGACGTGTCCGAGTGCTCAGAGACACTTCAGCTGTTGCGATCGTCTTTCACGAATTATCTTTATGCCCTCTTCGACCCTACCAAACCTTCGCGTAGAACTAGCTTAGTTTACTCCATCTGAAATGTTATCGCCGCCATGCGTCCTTCGCACATCGTCAAGCCTCTGCTGTCCCCTCTGGTGCTGGCAAATGACTCGTCCACGCTCTAGCACTGATGCTAGCCTACCCAATGGTGAACAGTCAACAGTGTTGTGTATATATACAGGTGGCACCATTGGCATGAAGCCAACACAACAGGGCTATAAGCCAGTTCGGAATTACCTGTTTGATCAGCTTGCCAGAAACCCCAAGTTTCATGATGCAGCTATGCCCACAAGCCGAATGACAGCTTTACGCCGTTCTGGCGAGGTGGAGCTTAATGTGCTCGCGCTACCTCGAAGCGCTTTTGCTGGGCGGGTGAGATTTGCTATCCTAGAGTATGAAACGCTTCTCGATTCTTCAAGTATCAGCTTTCAAGACTGGCTCAAGATTGCACATACCATTGCTCGCAATTACAGGCTATTCGATGCATTTGTCATTCTTCATGGTACAGATACGATGTCCTATACTGCATCAATGCTCTCTTTTATGCTTGAGAATCTAGGCAAGGTCGTGATTGTGACAGGTTCTCAGATTCCGATCAGTCAGCTTCGCAACGATGCGCAAGAGAATCTCCTGTCGGCACTTATCCTCGCTGGACATTTTGTCATACCCGAGGTCTGTCTCTTCTTCCATCATGAGCTCTTTCGCGGAAATCGTACAACGAAGATTAGCGCTACAGGGTTCGACGCTTTCGCATCACCAAATTGCCTTCCATTGGCCACAGTCGGCGTCGACATTGTCGTACATTGGCAGCGTATCCACAGACCAACGGCGAATGCGGTATTCAAAGTCGGCGACGTCAAGGACGTGAATGTCGCGTCTCTTTACGTCTTTCCCGGAATTCAAGCATCAACAGTTCGAGCGCTTGTTGGTGCTGCAAAGCTACAAGGCCTGGTCTTGCACAGCTTTGGCAGCGGCAATGTTCCAGATAGCAAAGATCTCATGGCGGCGCTCAAAGAAGCCGCAGATGTTGGTATTGTCGTTGTCAACATCACCCAGTGTCTCGTTGGCAGTGTTTTGCCGCTTTACGCAGCTGGTTTTGCGTTGCAGGCTATTGGTGTGCATTCTGGCTATGATATGACTGCTGAGGCTGCTCTCACAAAGCTCACCTATCTTCTCGGATCGCAACAGGACGTGTCATTGATGGGCCAAAATTTGCGCGGCGAGCTTACATTACCGCGGGCAGACGTGTTTGAGTCACCAACAAAGGAGATGGCGCCATTGCGACATCGCCTGAGTGATCTGTTCTGGGCAATCCAGCAGCACGATGAAAAGGCTCTGGACGAAGGAATACAAGATACAGAGGTCATCAACGCCGTTTACATCGACGGCATGACACCACTACACCTTGCAGCAAAGCTTGGCAACGTAAATGCCGTCGCAAAACTTCTCGGTGCCGGCGCTTTCTGTTTTGCCAAAAATGATAGAGGCGAAACGCCGCTTTTTCTGGCCATGAGTAGGAAGCATACAGATGTGGTCACACTGCTGGAAGGCTGTGGCGCACATCTCAATATGAGTGAACAGATGCGCATCTAGTGCTTTCTCTTCTCTTGGATCTTGACGTGATACCATACCTTGGGCTCACCTTCAGAACCAGTTGCAGGGGCTTCGTTGCCCGGCTCACCTGGACGTTCTTCAATCTCCTGAATACGTCCAATGACGAAGTCTTTGCCTCGAATATCCACACCATTCATGTCCAAAAAGTAATGAGGCGCCCCGACGTTGAAGGCTGCCCAGGCTTGCGAATGATCGAGGTTGGTGGGCAGAAAAAGAGCCAGATCACCAGAAACAAAGCTACGATAGCATAGCTTCTGGCGAGATTGCTTATGTGAGGTGATGTACTTGCTGACGGTGTGGATGACTGTCTTCTTGACCTGGGCGATGAAGAGGTCATATTCCTGAGCATCAAAAGGCTTTTCCGGGCTCTTGAAAGGCTCACGATTGAGAAGAATGTACAAGTCTGACCAAGCTGAGGGAACAGATTCGTAGAGAACGCGCTCCATCTGCTGTTGAGCCGTCGTCATCGATTCACGAGCAGAGGCCGCATTCGAGGCCCGCTCTTCTAAATCTCTGATGTGCGCTTCCACTTGCTTGGCTATCGTAGCTGCTGGCAAAGACGCATCCAGATCTGGCACAAAGGCCGACAGCAATGATTGTGTTTGCGCATCTTGCTTCGCTTCGATCTGAGCCACTGCCGCGCGTATGCTTGCGCCGCTCACACTGTTTTGCGCAACATCAAAAATTCCACATAGCTCATCGAATGCCTCTTGTACGCCTTCCAGCTCTTGTGACGCCGCTAGCCTTTCTGCGCTCATCTCTTGGATCTCACGTGCGAGATTTGCCTTTTCTGCGGCATGAGAGTCGTTGAGCTGCTTCAAATTGGCCATCAGATCGGTCTTGACTTTTTGTTCTTGTTCCAGCTGCGCCGTCAAGCGCTTCACTTCTTCTGCACGTGGATCAAGCAACGCTGGTCGCGACTGCGGCTGCGGTGGTGGCGCCTGTGTGTGATGCTGCAGCGCTGCATGTGCACTATCAAGGTTGCGCTTCGCCTTGCCGTACATGATCTCAAGCTGCGATATACGCGACTTGAGATCTCTGATTTGCGCATCATGGCTGCACGTACTGCTCATGCTAGAGCCTTTTGTGTGTCTGTGTTGTCGATGGTTGCGATTGCGCGCTTAAGACTTTATCACAAGCTACACGCGGATTAAGTAAGCAACATTCTATCTCAGACATGAGAAGGCTTTCACTACAATAGGTCAGGACTCAGAAGCTTACTCGTCGCTGCTCATAGATGAGCATCTGCGCAGTCCATCTCTGGCATACCCATTCGACTCTTAGACTCAGATATCCATCTGAACACTTCTATGTCGCGCGACTTACAAGCACGACTGTCGGACCACGACCTCCCTGTGCATATGGCCAGAACAAGATCGGCCTGGTCAAGAACAATCGCGGTCCAGTCTAATCTGTCGTCAGATATTCTCTATGTCATATATCTCTATGCCGTCGCTTCTAAGTTCTAAATGAAAAATAGACTGCCAAGAGCCATGACCAGCATGCTCGAGACAGAAAACAATGTTTTTGAGCCTGCTCCAGAGACAGGAACGCTAGCGGCTCGCGTTGTAGCAGCGATTGGTGAGCCGACGCTTGAACTAGCACTAGATGCAAGTTGTGTTGATGTCACCATGCGTGAAGTGGGGGCAGTCGTTAAGCTCGATGTTGTCGCCACTGATGACGAGATGGCGATCGAACTCTGAGCCTGCACAATTGGTGTGGTAGCAGGCAATGATGTTTGCGCCAAAACGACTGCTACAGGCGTACCAAGCGAAGCGATCGAAGAAGTCGATACTGGCGCAGCAGCAACAACAGGTGCTGCAGACGCTTGTGTTTCCGGTTGAGCAGCGATTTGCTGTTCTGGCTGAACATTGATTTGAGCTTGTCCCTTCTTGGCGGCGACAATAGGCACTCCTGCAGCGTGTGGCACCGTGGATGTGATGCTAGGAACAGAACTGCTCAGCTTGAAGGTCTGCTGCGTTACTTGCTGGGGCGTCACTGCGGCAGGTGCAAAGTTGCCGGGCGCAGTGTTGGTCGTGACAAGCGTCATGGGGACTTTAGTGAAGCCACCAGATTGTGACACGCTGCCAGACTTTTGTGCAAAGCCAACTTTGTTCTCACCCATGTCGAAAATAGTGTACACTGACTTGAGGAAAGCATCGCCAAGGAGCCAGCCGACAGACTTGGAAACGTCATTTGCAATGACTGCCGAATTGATAGCACCGAGACAAGTCGACTTTGAAGCATCTGTGTAGCCACGGATCAGATCTGCTGCAGGGATCGCGAAACTTTGGCCACCGAACTGCAAGCTCACCTGGGGTGTGTTGGCGCAAGGGAACTGCCAGCCGCCGCTCGTCTCTTGTGCACCAGGCACATTGGAGTAGAGCATCTTGACAGCTGCCGGAGGCCCGGTAATCAGACTCGATCC
Source organism: Protomyces gravidus (assembly GCA_003717255.1). Lineage (NCBI taxonomy): Eukaryota > Fungi > Ascomycota > Taphrinomycetes > Taphrinales > Protomycetaceae > Protomyces > Protomyces gravidus. The sequence continues at coordinate 185,439 of QXDP01000077.1, read as the reverse complement.
CGTATCAATGATTGTCTGCATTTGTTCACCTGCAGCGCTGAAGACCGATTGACCATTGAAAGAGACCGCGTCGAGCGCGACCGACCAGAATTTGGTGGATTGACCGGGCAACCAGAGAATGTCGCCAGAAATGGCCTTTTCGTCGTATCCGCCAAGCGTCAATTGGTTGCCGCCTGAAGCACCGCCTTGTGATGAAGCCAAACTCAAAGCAAATGAAGGCGATGAAATCGCGCCTTGTTCGTACGCTTGCTGAACCCATGGCTTGCTGCCACTTTTCGCGTTGCCTTGGAAACCAAGTCCAAGAATGCCTAGCGATGCAGGGTATGCCATACCGACCTGGGCATCGCAAATACCGAATGATGCATCCACATTGAGCCCAGCAATGCCAACCGTATCTGTTGCTTTTGTACATCGTACAGCGGCGCTACTGTAAGTGGTCTGGAATCCTTCACCACTATTGCTGTATGTGGATGATTTGCTGCTGTCGAATAAAACTGCATCCTGGACATTACATTGGACACAGCCTTTCTGGGCGACCCAAAGATCAGATGAGCCAGAATCGAGCTGCACTTTCACTTTCTGACCAGCAGAACCGAGGCTTAGCTCGACTTGGTACATCAAGTCAATGTTGTAGTTTGCAAGCTCTGTGACACCAGTGATGGCAACATTGGTTGCTCGCTTGCGCTTGAGCGTATTGACTGCTGGCGCATACTTTGCCTCAAGGGCAGCGAGCTCTTGTTGAATCGACGAACCAGCGTCAATTCCATCTGCACGCCTTGTCAGAGGCAGTGACAGGATCTGAGCTGAGGCTGCAACAGCCAGGGAAGCTGTAAGAAGAAGCTGCATGATGATATTCCTGCCATCATGGATAGCTTGTCCTTCTTATGCTTTTCAGCAGAGAGCTCTGACAAGCTGAAAGTCTCAGCCATACACTACAGCATCGACGCCATGATTCACAAAAGTAATAGGAGCGCGATCTTTAACGCGTCTATACCCACCATGCCGAGTGCGGGCGTAGAACATTCTGACGTCTTTTACCAAGTCTCATTAAACTGTCTCACTTTGTTTTGGCATTAAAAAGTCTCACATTTTGGTCGATCTAGCGGGATAGAAGCGAAACTGTAGGACCGAGAATGACGATCAGCAAGCCGTCATGGCGTTCTCCTTAAGCTCTTCGCAATAGCTTTCCTATAGCAAGAAGCCTCAGCTCTTATGGTGAAGCAGTCATGCGTATCCGTATTGTGCGACGTCAACTTTGCGCATTCGGCCTTTTGAGACACAGCATCCGCATCAGACTGGCAATCTGTCAAGTGACTCAAATCCCTTCATGAAGGGAAAGGGAAGACATGTCTCAAGCTGGTCTTGACGCTCTTGACAGGTCTGGCCACAAAGCAAAAATCTCCGCCTAACCACAGGTCGACATACCCGCCGCAAGACATTCGCGTCCAACCTCGGTGATGGATGCCGTGTCCCCGGATGGCCGTGAACGCGAAAGTCTTCCGCCTACCGACCGCTTCCGGCAGGCTTTCTCTGTACACAGGTCATACTGCCGGAATGGACACTCTTCCGCTTTGCCGTGACAAGATTGCTATAAGATACACAGAGCTCATATGACTCACATTCGTAACATGTTCATAGCTGATTCATGAAGGGACACACAACATCCGCTTCGAAAATTCCCTGATGGCGACAACGGCCAACCACTCAACGAGCAGTAATAGCAGTAGGATCAGTCCTAACACCCATGCGATTTGCGTGATTCTGCCACTTGCTTGCCACCACGATCCTTCTGGCGTCGCTTCTTGTTCATCATCCTGAAGGAGTAATGTGCCCTCAAGCTGCTTCTCAAACGTCTCCCAGAGATGTGTCGTTTGCTGTATCGTGCCTTGTTCAAGACGCTCGAGCCGTGTTGCCAACTTGACCATACCTTCGCGTGTAAACTGCAATTCACGCGACATATCATCCACTGTTCTCAAAAGCTTTGTGCGTGGGCTTGCGCGGAATGAGCCAATACTTGTATTGCTCCTTGTTCTGACATGCCCTCGAGACGGCTCACCATTTATATTTGATGCCCAAACGAGGGCTGCGAGATGACCATCTGATGCGCGCCGTTGCAATGGATGACTTGGTGACGTTTGACGTGAAAGCGGCGGCGACGCATAGCCATCTGGATGCGTTTGTACTAATGCATGTTTCGTCCATGCCTCGCGACCAGGTTCCTCCTGTATTCTGCGAATCGGTTTAGGTAGGGGTGATCGTTCCGCTAGCAGCGAAGAGCGTATATACGCTAGCGGCGCACGAGATGGCGTTGACAAGAGACTATTGGGTCTCGAGCCATTATTCAAATGGGTCAGCACAGCAGTCGTCGCTGGACTCGTCGTCGACCATGATGCCGAAGAATGTATCCCCTTGGCACTTTCCTGCCGCGCTTTCTCTTCAGGCGACCGTAGATCCGTAAAGCGCGATTGTCTCCGTGGCGAAGAAGTCTGTACTGCTCCCCAGACACCTGATCCTGCTGCTTTCGTGGAAGCAAGAGGAGAGCGTGGTGATCCTGTCAACCTCGAGAATTGCGACGAAGTCATGGATCGTGGTGACGAGCCAGATATAAGCGGCGGTGTGCGTCGTTCTGCGGGAATAGGATCGTCGTGGTTGCCATGATGTGAAGCAGGTCTTGGTCGCCAACGTAATGGCGCATCACCTGTATCGAAATGATCATCGATACTTCTCCCTGAAACCTGCACAGCCCTTCCATTCCCTTGAGACCGCGTCGTTCCCTTCCCACGCGCACCATTCACCTCGTCGTTTTCATCATAGTATACATCGTGCTCATAAAAGGACTCGGCCATATCTTCTGAGAACGTGACACTTGTGCGCTTGCCAAGTCGTGACCTTTTCAAGACACGGGGCGAAGTAGACGAGGATCCAGGAGAGTCTATCGCAGTGGACTGGAATGGCTGGCCAGCTGCTGGTGGCGTACAGGGACGCTCATATGGGCTGAGAGTATCGTCCGGTGTCGCCTCTGGTGCGATGGCCGGTTCTGTGGAGAAGAGGTCGCCTGTTGTGTAGGACGCGCTTGGCGACATGGCTCTCTAAGACGGAGCCTTCTCGATTGCGATCGACCTCTCTGCCGTAAGCCTTGTTGCAAGCGCAAAGATCACGGCCTTATGCTTTTCATCATGACAGTACCCTTTTATGTCGCCCAGTCGCACTTGTCTATGCCTCTCGCTATGTTTTTGTTCCCAGATTTCTTTTGCGCCTCTGTTGATGTTGCGACAACGATACAAACCTTGGAAGATCTTACCTAGGTATATAGCAAAGAAGGACAAGAGTGAAAAGATCATGCATCATAGGAACTATAACGCTGCGTAAAAGCGAAGAGGAAGCTCGCTGAAGTCTCGTAGTAGAAACGAAAGGATTAGAGTTGCTGCTGCCGCCACCCAAAAAAAAAGAAAGTAACGGTAAGATGTGTGGGACGTGATCAAGCCGTTATTATGCTGTATCGGCTGCATTGACAGGTCCCCACAAACGAATGTTGTTTAAAAGTCGATATAATCGAGAAGCACTGTCGTGAGCTAGAAAGCTGAATCGTAGCATGTAAAGTCGAGTACTCGTTCAAAAAGGTGTATCGCATCAAGAACGCCTGGGAACCATTTCCCCACCGTCACCGCGCACCGTCGTACTCTTCTGACAAAACCACCGCGGAAACTCCACCTCAAGTCGCGGAACCACCAAAGTCCCGCAAGAAGTAGAAACTTGTTGCGATCGCCAAAACCGTTCTTGATCATCAAGTAAGACAGACCACTCACTAAGCGATCGCGTCCAAAGCCGTTTTCGACCTTCACCCATCTCGAAAGGCTTACAAGCATCTTCCTCAGCTGAACAAGTCGTCACATCGACTTGTGCAAAGGAAGGTAGTCTGCCATTTTGCGCAAGATCCATGACACCGTCCAAAAACCGAATCGCATCGGCATCACCCGTCAAAGACCACTGCTTGCCCACAAACTCGGCAACAAAACGATATCGTTGCTGCGTTGGTGTTTCCCGTCCACGGTTCGGTGAAGCGCGTCGAAGCCCGGTATTCGTGACAGCAGTCGCAGTTGTAGGCGGCGGCGGTGACGGTGCCAGTGAAATAGGACGATCCTCCAATCTTCCCAAAATCGCCAGATCCTGCCTCGCTTCAAGTGCCGCATCCACCTCAACACTCTCTTGCAATACTTGCTGCGTGACAAAAAGGGTTGGTCGAGATACAGCAGGGGGACTAGGAGGTGTTGCATCTTCCCAAAGACCTCTGAAAAGACCCAACTTGCGCTTGACGAATTGAGCAGCCGAGACATCTGAACCTTGCGCCTGCTGAGCCGCTGGCACAGTGTGTTGCTGAGGCGGCGATGGAGGTAGAGCACCAGGAAGTGGCGTCGTAGTATGGTCCTGCTGAGCAAACAATGCAAGCGGTGTCGCTGGCCCATGCCACACTTTACCATTTGCACCAGCTGAAACGGGCTGCTGCTGCTGCTGCTGCTGCTGCTGCTGCTGCTGCACGCTCGGACAAGGCCGAATTGCAAACCTTTTGTTTGGAATCGGATTGCCTGGCAAACAATCCCTCAACTGACAATGCTCTTGCAGACTTGTCCTAAACGTGCGTTTCAGCATTTGTCGCAATAGCAATGGATGTGTGGCTGCAAGACGATAGCATAATAGACGCATATAATGATCCCTGACAATGCCCGACCAATGCACGAAATAATGCTGCCAACGATCACCATCGAGCAACAAGTCGCACGCAGGTGTATGGTGGGCGTAAAGTGGCCAGTGTTCGTAAAAGTAAGCAAAGACGCGAATCTGGATAATGTGGTTCTCGGTGTCCAGGGCACAACGCAGAACGTCTGTCCAAAAATCGATGCGTGAGATGCGCAAGAATGAGAGAAGATCGAGGAGGTGAAAAACGGCAGCTGGGTCAAAGGCGCGGGTTTTGGTTGCGACGGCTTGTAAGCTCGATTCGACAAGCACGGCAAGACGTCCTTCTGCTTGTGCCAAGATGCGCCCGCAATTGAGCAAGCGCGTATTTGGCGTCGGCGATCGCACAGCAAGCAGTTTTGTTAAAAGCTGCTGTAGTCGGCCTCCTAGAATATCGTCCTCGTCCACGTAGTTTGGTTGCTGCAGATGGATTTGCCGCAAAAACTCACAAAATACCTCCGCCTGACGCGCACGCTTGCACCAAACTTCCTCAGCTTGTTCTTTGGAGAGTGCCGAACGCCTCGATGGCTTTGCTGCGAATCGCTGACGGAGGGCTGCATGTGTCGGTTCATGAAAAAGATACCCAAGTGCGAGCAATCGGGCGAATGGACCTGTCGGTAATGTTTGACTATCTTGCGCCAACAAGGTAGACAATGTTAATGCATAATGAGCATTCCAAATAGCCGCCTTTTGCAAGATTGTATGCGAAGCAAGTGCCCAGACACAAACAAAGACAGTCGGGTGCGGCGGTGAGAGCAAGAGGAGGTGATGCCACCATTTAAACAAGAACGCGATGTCTGCGTCCTCGAGAAGGAGTGTGGGTGGTTGTGTGGTTGACCCGGATCGTGCTAGAATGGGCAAAAGCTGGGTATGTAGGATTTGGACGTTGAATGAATGTGCATACGCCTTGAATGCTGATTCGAGACGCGCTGTGATGGCTTGTTGCTGGAGTGCTCCGCCCGATGTGGGTTCGGGTGACGGTGAACGAGAGGATATGCTGCCAAGGGACGAGTTGTCGGTGACGAGACTTGGCGGACGTGAAGTGGGCTGGACGGCTGTTGCTGCGACGACAACGATAGTTGCAGCATCCTTGTCGTCCATGCCTTTCTGCGCACTCTCGGTGGACGCACCTGATACTGTCGCGGATACTGCGCTGCCGCCAAAGGAAAAGAGCGATCGCCGTATGGATGCGCCTGCACTATGCCGCGCAACAACAGCAGCAGCACTGCCGCCGCCCGCTACGCCTGATGAACGCTGAGTGAGGGAAGAGAGAGAATGGGTGCTGAAGCCGCGGAAAGAGTGTTTGCGTCCGTGTGTGTGTACATTGGCTGAAGTGACGGCGACTGTCTCTTGCTGCTTCTGTGAGTGGACACGCGCTGGCACCACTGGGAGGGCTGTTGTCATTGCATGGGTGTCCTCAGTCTGTCTCTCTCGTTAGCCAGCTGGATGTCGTCCCTCTCCCTCTATGCCTCTCTTGTTCTATTCCTCGTATCCTGCGCTCTCTCTCTTTCTCCTTTGTATCTTGCTCGCTCTTTTTGTAATTTTTTCGCATTTTTTTTCCTCTTTCTCCTTTTCTCCTGCCTCGGTCTGCATTGTGATTGGACAGACGAGTAATTTATCTTATAAATAGACATTCCAGTGAGTAGCTAGAACACACAATAGAAGGCATGACCAAGACTGAGTATAGATGATGATGATGCTGCTGTAGAGAATAGACAGGATACATCTCTGTCTTCTTCCTATGTGTCGTGCTCATGCTATGCATTGCAAGTGCGATGTCAGTCAGTCCAGATAGAGAATCGGCTCATGGCCCTTTCTGGATCGATCGGCTGATGATGATGATGATGATGACCGACCACTTGCAAGCAGCCGCACCCAGTAAACGAGAAATGGAGATCGTTCCTTGCATGCTCGTGATGATGCAGCCTCGATCAAATAAGACCCAGCCAGCTCGGGTTCTCAGCGCAATTGCTTGGCCAGGCATGTCAAAATCAGGCCACACGCTTCATCCAAATGACATGTGATAGTAATAAGGATTGACGAGTATGCGGGAGACTCAGTTCTGGGAGAAGAGTGCACGCACACTAGGTAGCTGCAGATAAGACTTGTTTCGAATGGGGACAAGAGTATAGCACTCTTGCCAGCTAAGACTAGACTAGGGTCACGTGCATAAGTGCTGACGTGGCAGAGAGATATCAGGGGAGTCGAGTGTTCAGGGGCTGATCCACTTGACTTCCCAACAGATAGAATGCCCAGTACAAGCTCTTCCTCCGCAGATCTTCCATCGCACTTGACCACTGCAATTCTCTCTCTCCATGGCCAGATAGGCAGGCCCCTTCTTTGATCTATGTGTCCGCCACTTGCAATCATCTCTGCATGCTTCTTCATACCTGATGACCTTTGCTTCTACATGCAGCATCAGAATAAAAACTGCTTTTTTTCCCTTCTCGCTGATTTTCTCCTTCTGGGAATTTCTCGCGACTGAAAGAACGACACCGCAATTCTTGAGTAGGCTGACAGCTAGACGCGACAGAGTCTGCTTATTCGCGAAAACAGTGTGTGCATGCGGTGATTCTAGCCGGAGATCGTCGCTGAAGCTGGACAGCGACATTGAACTCTTTTGCCAGCAAGAGGCCATTGCTTGCTTGCCGAACTGCTCATCTGATCTACTTCATCCAGCAGTTCCTCTTGCTGTCTAGCATTAAGAAGGGGCCAGCGCCATGTCCAACAATCGGCCCGACACAGCTGCGAGCGACAACACAAGTCTGCCATCTACTTCATCAGCAACCAAAAAACCCTTCTCGAAAACCTCCCATGTCGCCTGTACAGACGCATGCGCCGTCGATCCATCTCGTGCGCAACACTGGACATTGGACGATACTGCGCGCATGCTATTCGCGCTGCGTGATCATCTCAAGGACCGCATCACGTACGCCCTTATCTATGCTGATAGTGGACGCTAATGACACAGAGACATGCCAATTGCAGAGATCGCAGCAACACTTCATCACTGCGAACACATCGTCAAGACACGCTTCGTCCGCGCACGATTCGTCTTTACCTGTCTCGGTAAATGGGAAAGTATAGGGACAGCATTGCATGGCATCGCACTAGCAAAACAACGCAAAGCGACTCACGCGCCTCCTAAAATCACACATGAAATGATTGCGGCGCGAGTGAGAGATTATGCCGCGGTTGTGGAAAAAGTGGACGTGCGATATGAAGAGCTAAGAAGGGCACAGAGCTTGCAGAGGCGGGATCATGGTGCAACGATGAGTCCGAGACCAGAGACACCAGTTTCGAAGCAGCGTGCAGTAGAGGAACTTCCTGAACTCAAGACTCATGCAGTCGCAGGGCAAACATCGGCTGCTGAACACTTCACACCAAAAGCATCGCCTGCACCTGCGACACTTGTCGTTGGTGAGCTCGATATCGAATCGCGTGACGCTGGCGCCAATCTACTGTCTGCGTCCACAAAAGCACCGACTCCAATATCTGACCAAGTCAAAGTAGACAGACAGAATCCGATATCTGCTGTAGCTCCTTCGGACAAACTCATCATGCCACGCGCTGCATCGAACGAAAAGGTGCTAGGTGGTCTTCTAGGTCCAAGCTCACGCCAGGCCTCTTCAGCATCACGAGACGGCGTCGCTGTTGCTGTGATTCGTGCTATCGAGACTGCACAGACAAAACTGAAAAGAGGGCCTACGAGAACGCCTAGTGCACAGGCAATTGGAAAGACAGTAACAAGCAGTCCACTCGATATTGACCGCAAGCAAACGCCAGACGCGGGACCTGCAGTGCAAACTCAAGCAGTACCAGCCCCGGAGCCTGTCCCTGCCGATATTGCCAGCTCTTCCTCTGCTCCAGAAATATCGAGACCGATTGTCAAATCGCTCATCAATGTTGAGCCCATGTCTGCTACACAGCTCAATGCATGGTCAGACAAGGATATCCTAGATCTCATCCGTTTCACCACTTTCCTCTCGTCCTCGCCATACCACACGTTTGAAGCGGCAAAAGTCACAGAAGCTGCAAGAGAAGCCAGTACGGGCCGATCGGCTGATGAGTTTCTCCGTGCCAGTCGTGCACTAGCAGATCGACTCGATCTGATCAAGTTGTTTCCGAAGCAGAAACATCCACTCGCGTTGAACGTGCTGCGTAATGCTTTGCGCGCTGAGGAGTCGATCAGTTCTGGTGCAAGTCAAATTACGACGGCGACACAACACCCAGTTGAGAGCACAGAAGCGATCGAGGGATCTAAAGCAATGCCAGATCCAGCGATCTCTCCAGTAGTGCAAGAGGCGCGGTCAGTCTCGGTCATTCCTGTCGTCGACGTCGCTTCGTCTTCGCAGTGGCCTACGCATATGATTACGGAGAAGGCTAGCACGCAACCCCAAGATTTGATTCCGACTGCAAATGCGATACAGCGTTCAGCATCGGAGCCTCGAGCGGTCGCAAGCAGCGCTTCAATTGACAATGCGCATGGCCCGCCGATGCCGCAAGCGCCTGCACCTGCGCCAAGTCTCAATAGCGTATCGACTGGTCTCGCGCCGTTGAAAGCTGGGTCTACTGACCTGCCTCAGTCTCTAGCAAGAGATGTTGTTCCTTCCAAAAGCAGCCCAATGCTTGCGCCAGCCTCAGCAACATCAACCGATACAACGTCCGCAAAATCAATGCCTATCGCGCCTTCTCGATTCATGGCGATGCCGACGGAGCAGATTTGGCATAGCAATATCGTACAGCAGCAGGCTGGTCAAGCTACGTTGCGCGGTGGCTTGTCGCTCAATTCACTTGCGGGTCAGTCACAGGCGCAGGCGCTTGTCAGGCGGGAGATTACGATGCAGCCGTCGCAGCAGTTTCAAGCACTGCAGCATACACAGCAGTACCATCAGTATCAGCATTCACACCAGCAGCATCAGTCCGGCCCTCAAGCCTCTCAATCAGCATTCATGACGGAAGCGCCCGACTCCCTGCGGCAAACTCTGATATGTCGCAGACAACGCGTTGCAGAGCTTGAGCAGCTTTGTTTCAATTTGCGAACGCTTGTGCTTGAAAGGTCTGCAAATTCTGTTCCCTTTGACGACGTGACGCGACAACAGCATTTCAACGACTCTAATGGCGTACTCTCGGCGCTTTCTGTTGCATTGGAAGAGCTTAATCAGCTGCTGCGCGAGGTAGGACAGCCGGAGGTGTCATCGGTCTTTTTATCAAAACCCACAGACCAGCGAGCTGTCGGAAAACTCATGGAGCCACCGCCTTCTCCGGTCAACGAGCAGCCACAACAGTACGTCCAGCGTCAGCAACGGATGCAGTTAAACCCATATCAGGAAACGTCTCCGCAACATAATGCTCAACAACAGCATCATGCTCTCCAGACGATCACCAAGCGGCCGGCGCTAGAAATGCATCCAGCACCCATTTCTATTGCTCAAACTTTGCAAGAAAGCACTTTTGAAAATTGGCCAGTGTCAACTATGCCCCAACAAGCTCAAAATATGGTGGAAAATCAGGTATTCACGAACAATGCCCGGCAGGCCGTTCAGCAGAGTCAGCAAGAAAGAAGCCTCTCTGTACGCTCAGCTCCACCGCCAGCATGTTTCTCCCCGCTCTGGTTCAAATTGCATGAACTCATTATGCAATTCGAGCGTCAGTACTTCGATGACCTGAGGAATCGCGGGTACGACCAGAATGATTGTCGCAAGATGATCATTTCTCGACGTCGAGATGCAAATGCTTATGTTAAGATGGGCATTCCGGCAGATTGGCATGCAACCTATTGGCGACAGATCTTCATGCTGGATCATGATCAGAAGCAACGGCTGTACAGTCTTCAACCTGTGGCGACTGGCAGCACGGATCTGTCAGGAGTGCCCAGTGCGAAAGCTTTGCCGCCCTTGTCTGGCTCTGAGAGACGTTCATCAGCCAATGCTGTAGAGGAAGGCACCTCGCATTTAGATGCGCGAGCGCCAGTTGTGCAGCAGGATCGTGCTGAACTGGTGGAGGTTCCTACAAGGAAGACAGAACAAGCTTCCGTGTCGTCTGTTGAGGATTCGACCCAGAAGGCAAATCCGGCAATTGCTCTGCAGCCGACGGCTCAGATGCCGATGCCTCAGCGAGAGTCTGCCAAGGCAGGAGAGCCCGAGCATGTCGACAGTGTTGAGCCCGTCCAGCCTGCAACGAAGGAGCTGTCGAGCACAACGACGGCCGAGTTACAGCCGGCGAAGGTAGCAGCGCTTGAAGAGCATCAGGCAGAGACCGCAGCGGCAGCGTCAAACGTCCCGCATGGTGGGACTGCTATCAACCCAATAGCTCCCTCAAAAGAGCAACAATTGGAGCCATTAGAGCCTAGCGAGAATCAGCAGATCTCACAAACTGTAACGGTCGAGCAGAATGCGCCAAGCGAGACTGCTGTGAAGGAAGAGCCAGCAAGCCCGCGCTTGCAGCGATCGCTTAAACGATCACAGTCGCCTGCGCTCTTTCCCGTGGAAAAGAAGCAGAAGGGAAACAGGCAAGTGCCGGTCATGCCAGAGCATGTGATGGGCAGCAGCGCACCTCTCATTGCACCATTCCCGCCTCAGCCTGTGGTCAATGTCCAAACGCAAAATTTGAACACGCCCTCCCCTTCTGTTGATTCATCTTCGCCTCGAAAGCGATATCCCTCGGCCGAGATTGTCACCATGCCTACAAGCCCGCTTGATCGGTCTGCGTCATTAAATGGGGCCGGCTCGGCACAATCTATCAAGGTAGACACAGCATCACTCCAAGCAGTTCTTGACGCACAAGTACCGACAGAGGAGATTTCTGAATACTTCAACATCTGCCGAGAAGCAGCATCGGAAGCGGAGCGAAAGTACGGCATTGATGCGCTGCATGAGTTTCTGTGGCAACTACCGGAGTTTGCTGAAGAAGCCCGTCGCCATACCACAGGTGTGCGTATCTATCTCAAGCATCGCCGTATGCAAGCTGCACTTCTAGCTCGACTGCTGCGGCAGCAAGAAGGCTCACCCGATGTGGTGCGTAAGCTCAGCGACGAAGAGAGATTATGGAGACAGCTTTTCGTGCTGTACCAGGCGTTGTCCGGGGGAAGCACATCTTAGTCTGCCACACCATACTGTATAACTAGCAAGCTAAAGGCCTGTAATTTCATGATCATTCTTTTTCTGCTTCATTGATTGATGTTTGACCTCACATGTCGTCGTGGCTCCCCTGAAGTGTACAAAGCGACGGCCGACGACTGAAACAATCACAACGACATAAGCTTACTCTTCGGAGGTCTGGCTCGAGGCCTCCTCGGCCCTCGGCTCTCATGACTTCTAGTAAAACTGCAATCGATCTCAATGTCCTCTATCGCTACATAGAGCACCTTCAGGCTGTCGTGTGTGGAGGATGCGGCCACTGTGTCCACCCCGACGAGCGTGACATTGCCTGGCATATACCCAACCGCTACTGCTTCAATGATGCAGTCAAGAATGAAGACAGACATCGCATATTCCTCAAAAAGCTGCCACTCTGCAGCGTTGAAGAACTAAAAGCTCGAACACCGGACACGCTCGTCGCAGCCGTGCCAAAAGTACCAGCCCTGTCTGTCGAGCATGCTTTCTTCTGCCGCAACTGCGGATTCGTCATTACTGATGTGCAAGCTGGTGACCCTCACGCTGATCGACGCTATCATGCATCTGAGAAGGAGCGCTGGCAGCACACGCAAGTCTGTCCCAAACTGCATCGGAAGCCTGGCGCTGAGGAAGTCTCGTCAGATCCTCACTGTCTCAAGCACTGGATCAAAACTGGCGTGCAAAGCTTTCTTAGACCAGAACAGTTCAAACAGTACTTTCGTGTGTCCAACATCAAGGGTTACGCCAATTCGACAGTCTGGGGAGCATATAAGGCTGTACCGATCTTTGGCAAGGCTAGCGATCCTAGACTACGCGGAAGAGATGTTGTGCGCACGCGATCACGCTCAAGATCTGTCACTGTAAAGCCAGAAGAAGGCATGGACTATTCGCAGGGAACACTCAAAGGATATGGTCCTACGGGCTGGCGAGAAGCGACCGACAAGATGAAGGATCGTGCCGAAGAGCTCGCACAAAAGGGACGTGAGGAAGCTCAGAAAGCACGAGAAGAAGCTCGCCGTCGTCGCGATGAAGAAGCCAGGCGAGCAGAAGAGGAGTATCGGAGGGAGCAAGAACGCGCAAAGCAACGCCGCGAAGAAAGAGCAAGACAAGCAGAACTGATCTATCAAAGGGAGGAGGAAAGGGCACGCCGCCATCTTGAGGCTGACCTCAAGTTTGCTGAAGAGAAGCGACGCCGAGAGCACGAAGAGAGACTTGAAGCTGAGCGTCGCGCCGAGGAAGAGGCAAAACTTGCAGAGGCCGCGTATCAGGACGAGCGCAAATGGCGTGCTCGCGAAAAGGCAAAGAGGTCGTTGGAAGAGCGGGAGAAGCAAGCAGGTGCTCATGGCCATAATCGCGTGGCGCAGGCCAGCTTCAGTCCACCCAGGGCATCCTCTGTCGGTGCAAGATCCTCGCCAATGTCAGAAGGCGAATTACCCCGAATCAAGCGCATCAAGCGTGCTTCAGGTCAACTCAACGACGAGGATTCGAGGTCAAGAACCAGAACAAGAACGCCAGGATCAAGAATTGAAGTCACCAAACCTATCAAGATCGTGATTGACTCTGATGAGGAAGAGGAAAAGAGACCGCTAGGTGTGGAGGCAGACAGTGATTCCGACTTTGACTACTACGCTGCGAAGCCAAAGTCGAAACCAACGTTAGTCGATCGAGGTCCCGCGGTCAAGCAAGAGCATGAGACTCTGCCACATCCTGAGGCCAATGCAGATTCGGAGCCTCCCGGAGTCGCGGGACAGACGTTGTACATTAAACGAGAAAGGCCGACTGAGATCATACAAGGAAATTCCTCGACACCTCTTGCCTATCAGGAGAACCAGACAGGCACTTCGGTCAACATCAAGCGCGAAGATCTGCCGATCGTTTTTAAAAGCGAGGATCTAGCTGTCGCTATCAAGCGCGAAGATGCGCCAGATATTGAGTCGACCACTGCGACGTCTTCAGATGCCAACCAACCGCCATGGCATATTCCTCCACCTGCAGCTGAAGTTGGCAGTAGCGAGACGGCTACCTTGTTAGCGAATCAGCCAGTCGGAAAGCCGATTCCTGTGGAGCACATGATGGACAGCTACCAACGCCCCAGTATGGAGCCAGGCGTAAATCTCTCAGACGTGAATGGGCATGCCAACTCTACAGAAATAGACCTGTACAGTCTGGCATCTCCTCTGCTTGGCGCACTTGGTTCCGACTTGGTTGCTGAGCTGAGCGAGTATCTTGATTTGGCTGAAAGCGCTTGCAACTCAGAGGAGCGGCACTTTGCATTCCAAATGTTCGAGCAGCTTGTTTTTAGCTTGCCAGATTTTCCCGCTGCTTCCAAGCATACAACAGGCGTCAAGATCTACTTGATGCAGAAGCGACGTAAGGCTGAGAAGGAGAAGCATAGCAGCCTAGAGGCAGCTGCATCTTCAGAGCACTGGAAACATGTGCTAGACAAGTACAAGCAAGGCTTCAACCAGAGAGAGGTAGGCTAATAGAAATATAGCATGATATCTCAGTAGTCCATAGTTCATCGTGCTGCTGCGTGAATCGAAGCGTGACTAGTTGAGTTTATGGCGGTGTCAAATTTAGCCGAGCGCATGGTTGTCAAATCTGGACGAGAGCAAAACAGTTACCACATTAAGTACTCCTATCAGAACGCTTCCTTCGCTGCGCTGCGCTTCACTCTATTCTGCTTCTATCTTCTACGACCTACTAGCTCACTATTTCTCAGCTTCGTATCTCTACTGCTTGAGTAAAAAGACCAGTGCGGTCGACGATGGCTGAAGCTGAGTCTGGCGCCTGTCGTCCCGCCGGTAGCCATGGAAATGCTAGTGTGCCAAGAAGACCAAAACACCCAGACTTTGTATTCTATGCCAGCCTGCGTGCCGCAGCTTGTAAAACATGTGGCACGATGGTCTGGCCATCAGAAGCATTCAAACCTGGCTTCAGTACGGTGGGACATAGGTTTAGCCATCCTTGTGCAGATGAACCCAAGCTTGGGCAGGACGAAGCCTTTGCTAGAGGCAAGCGCTTCCTCAAAAGTCTTCCGCTCCGGCAACCAGAACATCTTGTCGCCAAGACGCCGAAACTCAACGAAGTCTCAGTCGGTGTTCCAGACCTTGTAAGACGCAACGTCTTCCGTTGTATTTATTGTGGCTACATGGTGTTTCGAGGATCTCAGAACCATGCCCAGCACTCCATGGCTGAGAAGAAAGGTAGAACATTATTCGATGATGATAAAGCAGCTAATTCGCAGATCAGCTAACGGATCATACTCGGACCCACCTTTGCGAATACAGCCTATTAGGTCCACTGTCCCAAACATCAATTCATTGGTTCAGCTGTCAGGCACAGTCTTTCTTCGGAGCCAAAGGCCTGCGAAAGGACTTTGCGATCTTGCCTACACAAACAAACAAGGAGCCGGAAGCATATGAACTTCTTTCATATGTGGACAAGCGATTGATTTGCAACAAACAGCGTTCTGATGCAAAAGAATTTGCAGGCGATGGATCAAAACTTGAGTCACCTCGCCCTTCTGATCGTGTGCTGGCTAACGGCATGCCAAAGGTCGATGAGCATGTGTTGAGAAAGCGGCAGGAACGGTTCGGCTCGACTCTTCGCGAGAACCCGCTTCAACTGGTACCTTTAAGTTCTGTCAAATACCACGAGCTTCACACTGATGAGGATACTATGGATAGAATATCGAATGGTAGCAGAGGAAGGACGCACAGGCGCAGCGCATCACCAATGCCGATGACACATCGGTCGCCACGGGCTCGCAGCCACGGCTTTGACAGAGAGCGGTCACGAAGTGTTAGTAGGACAGACAATCAGAGAGGACTAGTATTGTATGGCTCTCGCCATCGACAAGGAGAAGACGACCTATTGAACATTGTGCACAAGAGATCTGCTAGGCACGAGAGCCCCGATTTCTATTCAAGTCCGTGGCGAGACAACTCTCAGGACAGCTCTTCACGCTTCGAAGAGCTGCGAACGCCTGAACGGCGATCGACCTCACAACATCGCAGTTCTGAGACACCTCAGCGCAGCGAATCCCGAATTCAAATGTTGCGCACACCGCAAAATCAGCCAAGTGAGTTTGGTCAAAATGCATCGCCGCGGGTCGCCACATCATTGCGATATGGACATTCTCCTGCAAAGGCTGTATCCCCGGTCATTATTGCCACGGGCGAGGGAGAAGTTAAGCTAGCTTTGTCTGTCCGGCATCAAGGCATGCATATGCAAGTCGAGAGTCAACCAGAATCTGAGGGTGTCAAGCTTCTGCAATCGCCTGGAAGCTCGAAAGTTGCGACAATCTCATCAGAGACTGTGAGTGACAAGCCAAGACGCATTCTCAAAATCCGGCAATCGGCGCTGCCGAGCATTTCAAATGATATTCCGGACAATGCGATGGTCGATGCATCTGCTGCGGTCAAACGGAAGACGGCTGCTCAAGATGTACCAGTCGAGAAACGTGCCAAGACGTCTGCGTTTCCAGAGCCGGCATCCAGCCTCCGTGTGGTCATGCCGCCAGGATCGAATGAGAAACCTTGTCTGCGTGTAGTCATGCCCAAGAAGCAGCCTCAGGCTGCTCATGAACAAGTCCCATCAGCATCGGTGCCTGATTCTGTCGAGCCGCCTGAGTCTCAAGATGGGTCAGTCACAGAGCTAGAGTCCTCCTCTCCGCAACTCGTGCCGACTTCAGAGCCTGGGTCTGCCGAGGCTATCGAAGCTGAGCCTTCGACAATAGAAGTGGAGTCAAGCGTTGCAACCTCGAAAGCCTCTGTGCCGATCCCTATTCCGATCCTGGCAGAGTTACCAATTGAACCGCCACTACCGCCAGACGAAGCGCTAACGCTTTCGGCGACACCTGCCTCAAGCATCCTTCGCGAAGCTGAGGCTCCTGTACAACAAGACACGATGTCTGTCGTTTCGAACGCAGATGGCCGCCAACGAAAGGCTTCTGACAACCGAATTACTGACCCTTACTCGAATTCTACGGAAACCGCGCTCATCACACCAGTGGATTCGCCTGTTTTGCTTGAGGCTACTCTGAAAGCAGAAGAAGTCCCCGAGCCGGAAGAGCTTGTGCTACCTTCTGAACTACTGGAATACCTTGATCTTTGCGAAGAGGCTAGAGGAAACATCATGCTTCAGCGTTATGCATTAGACGCGATGCATGAGTTGCTTTGGCACCTGCCAGACTTCATCAACTCGAATGGTCGGCATGTGACGGGGATCAAGATTTGGCTGAAGAAGCAGCGCATGCGGGCCGTGCAACTTGCTATGGTCGAGCGTGCTCAACAATGGAAGGAAGTGAGCGAGCGATATACTGCGTACATCGCTTCGTTGACATGATGGACCATCAACTCATGTACCATGCTTCGTGTATAATTCTATAATAACCTTGATCGTAAATTGTGCATGTAGGAAGTCGCCGGTCGCTCTTGACAATTGTATTTTAGTCCTTTGTCGTATTCGGCAAGGTGACATCTTTGCGCTGCCTCAGGCTTTCTCCCACATCACCTGGTAGCGTAGTCAATTTGCCAAAGTCGCGCTGTATGGGCGAGGGCGCGACGCTGCTCATGAGGGAGTCCACCGAAGACGCGCTGTCCCTTCTCTTGAGCGATTTGGCATCCGTCACAACCTCTTTTGGGCTATTACTCTTCTTACGCACTAAAGTCGATACGCCCTCGCGCGTCTTTGTAACGAGTTCACCCGTTCGTTCCTGCACCTCGGAAGCGCGAAAAACCCAGAGAAGGAGGTCGCAAAAGACTAGAAGCAAAGTTGGCGCGATGACGAGGATGGCTAAGGTCAAGCACGTTCTTGACATCCAGAGCTCTGTTTTGTGAAAGGTTGTGAGGTTGCGCTGGAGCTGCGTGTTGATGAACTTGAGGTACTCCATGACTTTGGTAGAGTGAGTTCGCGATAACCATGGTGGCCTCGGGTGTCGCTTCACACTTCATCGCGCAAAATAGCACAGTCACATTCATGATTTCTATATTTCCAACAAAGTCTAAATGACAAACTTCTCTACCACTTCGTTGAACTCTTCGGGATTGTCCAGATAGCAGTGATGACCTGCATCACTGATTTGCCGCACTTCGACATCGCCTCCTTTGCTATTCGCAATCTTGGCTGCTTCTCTACCGGCCGACTCGTCCATCCAATCTCTGTCGCCATAGAGCATTAGAACTGGCATCTTGGTCGGTAAGACCTGCATCAGTGGACTCCGAGCGTACGCACCGGGTGCCAGAAGATATGCAAGAGCATATTCACCTGATCCTTTGCGTTTGAAGACTTCGTATGCATAATCATGGAGCAGTGATTGCTGTCCCGGCGAGATGTGAGCGAAACGACGGCCTGTCCAGCCAGAAACGAGCTTTGGCCCAAAAGGCCCTGCCCAGCGTACAAACAAAAATGGCGAAAAATTCATGTCCCAGAGTGTAGTGACCCAACGAGGCAACGGCTGCTTCGGTACCTTTTCATCAATCGGTTGAAACTCATTTGCAAGATTTGAGTCTGGTTTGTCAGTGTTGAGGACAGGACCAGGCTCAGTCTTCTCGTAAGGATTCTTTGGTACACCGACTGGTGATACCAAGACGAGCTTCTCAACACGCTCAGGGTATTTGTTGGCATACCGTACAGCTAGATATCCACCAAGACTGTGTGCCACAAGAGTCATCTTTTCCAGTTTTCTCGCTTCGCGCCACTCCTCTAGGCTATCGAGGAAGAAAGACTCTGCTTCGGCAATCTTGCCAGGTGCGTCCTTGGCTCGGACTCGAAATGCAGGTCTCGAAGATAAGCCCATGCCGAGCCAATCGAGCGCGAAAAAGTCATAGCGATTGATTAGAGACTTGGTCAAGCCTTCAAAATTGCGAAAGTAGAATGCCAAGCCTGCGCCGTAACCATGAAGCATCACAATGTTGTTTTCACGCGGCGCAGCAGCTGCATCAGCGCGAGCACTCGGCCTGATATGTATTTCATTGAGAAAGCGATTCTTGCCAGAGAGCGGAAAGAATTGTTGTGACGCCGTACGATAATCCGGAGCACCAAAGAATGGCGTTACGGCCAAAATCTGCTGCTGCACAGTCAATGAAGATTGGCCTGTAGTCGCCCACCATTGCGAGAAAGATGCGCCGTATGGCAAAGGAAAGCGCGCCGGAGGGGCAGTTGTAGCCATTACTTTTAGCTTTCTGATTCTATTGTTTAAATAGATGATCTGCTTTCTCGTCCTGAACTTTTTGTGGTGACGTCCTCACGTCGGCATCAACAGCAAGCCGACTGACAAATCTTTGGGCCATAAGAAAGAGCCTGAAAGTAGGCGAGTAACCATGGAGATGAGCTGGATGTACGGAGCCTTTTCTTGACTCGGGGGCCCGAATAACTGTTGACCGGCATAGGTACAAATGAGGCAAAAAGAAGATTGTCCTCCCAACGAGGGGCTCGAACCCTCAGCCTTTCGATTAAGAGTCGAATGCTCTACCAATTGAGCTAGCCGGGACAGGCGATGATTGGTGAAATTTTTCAAGAATCATGAATAGACCACAAAATCTCCAAAAGCGCAGTCACAAAATTGTACCAGATTCCCCAGGGCTAAGTATGTGAGAAGTATCTGGTAACTTTTATATCGCTGCAAATGACAGATTTCTGCGAAAACTTGCACTGCTTTAATTCAGAGTGGTAATCGATCGGGAGCGGGAGCGGGCGAAGAGGGCAAGCTAGAGTATGTCGGCAAAAAAAAGGCAGAGGCTACTGTTCAGGAGTCAAGTGAGTCCACTGGCCATATCCGAGCATAATACGGAGCTTCCATGGTCAGGGAAATGCATCGCTCATCCTAGGCCTCGTAGATTTTCCAAAAAGAGCGTTCAGATGGTCAGGCAGGCTCGATAGGCGTTCCTGGCCACGTTCGCCATCAGACGCAATCTGATGCGCTACCAAAGCCTTTACAGCTTAGTCAAGAAAAGGATTCCCACAGTTGGCAACCTTGTGCATTTCGTGGTTTTCGAGCTGAAGCAAAGTGAATGTCTTTTGTTGCACTATCAAACTCGAATGTCGCTTCGTCTCGAATCGCTTTCGGCAAGGCGCGTGAACAAGTGGCTTGACCATCGTGCTCGCGTCGACAGTGACTCGTGTGAGTGTAAAAGCATAGGCGATGGCAACAGTCCGGGTCAGAACAGACACTCCGATCAGCTACGAAGCCTTCCTAGCACATGATAGTTTAAGCGGATAGCAGTTATGATAGACAGATTGCGGCCAGAAGAAAGACTTGTTTGACAGCTTTGTCATGCTCAAAGGACTCGCTCTGATGTCATTTCTGCAGCACCATTTTCGCTGTCTGCGCCGCGGTGGGCGTCCAGGCTCTCAGTTTGTAGACACATCTGGTGTCAGGGAGAATAAGAGGCATATCATCGACGACATCAACGTCGGAGATGGTTTCTGTGCTGGCGAGAAGAAGTACTGTAGGTTGAAATTAACGTCTCGCATCGAGTAGAAGATAATGTAGAGGTTTGTTGAGAACAGCCAAGCAGCTATGTGACCTGCTTTTCTGTCTGCTCTGCTTTAAAAGCCACAACTCTGCTCAGACATGCCTTAACGGAGGAAAGCGCGCTGCTTCAGAAGCCTTCGCTTGATCTTCTCCAAAATTTCGACGAAACCCTCGCAAGTCATCGATGAGCTTAATGCTGCAGGCGCATAATCAACATCAAATTTCTTGCCAGGCGATTGAAGACCGTTTGATCGTTGCTGTGTAATCGAGGCAGTCCTGGCAGGGCACTTTCGTTTTAGTCTGTGAATATGAGCAGGCCTTCACGTTCGCAAATCTTTGAGTCGTGGCAAATGAACACGGCACATGCGGATCCACGCTGACAGACGTCCAGCTTGCCTGGGTCGTCGTTCACATACAATTGCGTGAGACGATCATTGCAGGCTTGAGGACACCTGTCTCGAGTATGGTTGCGATGCCCATGTCCATTGTAGACCATAGTCAACGTTCGATTAATTGTGCAATTTCGCTGAATAGCAATTCCAATGCTATCTGCCCTCAGAGCCCGATTCAGAACCAGGCTACTTCTGAAGCGTTGTAGAACTCTGACGATGTTGCCAGACTGCATTGGCGTCGCTTTTCGATGGCTCCAATCAAGGAAAGCATTCTCTGCGCATCGAAGCACTATTCATGCGCTTTGACGTTGTCATCCTTGATGACCTCCTTTTCCAACGTCGTTCCTAGTCATGTATTGTAGCTTTGCTTGGGGATAATCTTGCCCTCTGAGCAGCCTGATCTTGTCCGATCGGGCACTGCCGGCGAAGTGGTCATCCTTGCAGACAAGATCTGCCAAGGGAGGCATACACATGAGCTCCTGTCCTTTATAATGATTGTGGTGTGCAATAGCTTGAGGAAGGACTCTTGATTAGCAGCTTCCAAGACCGCACAAGAAAGTCTCCGCTGCCAGCTCGTCTGCCGAGCCTCAACTGAAACAATCATTCAGGATGATCTGTCGACATGGACATTTGAACCTCCGAGAAGTAGCAGCATCCCAGCTTGAGCAAGACTCAGAAGCAATCAAAGCCAACAAACGGTGCCTAGGCCTAGGAGAGCATGCGTCTGTACAGCAGAACAGTTCGTTGTTTTTAAAAAGTGGGAAAAGCAAAAAAAGTTGTCCTCCCAACGAGGGGCTCGAACCCTCAGCCTTTCGATTAAGAGTCGAATGCTCTACCAATTGAGCTAGCCGGGACAGGCGATGGTTGACAAAACGTTTAATGCAATATAATGTACAAACTCCAATCAACCCGCCAAAATCTGCTTTTGGGCCCTCTACTTGCTGCTCTGGTGGACAGTTTTACTTTTTGGATTGAGAAAAAGTCATTTGCCTGCCGAATTGATCGATTAAATGTGACTGTTGGATTTCGATGTATTAGCGCGTTGAAATGGGCTTGTTTCGGCAAATCTGGCGGAGAGTATAGAAGAAGCGGCAAAGGGGGAATCACATATAAACCCATTGCCATGGGCCCTATATCCTCAGCAGCAGTCTAATCTATTGCGAAAAGAACGCGTAAGGGCTACTATCACTATTCAAACACGTCCCTATCAACCAGCGACACCGGCCCGCGGTATTCAAGATGCCAGGCTCATCTGTAAGCGTCGCAGACTATCTTGCCATCGATATTGCTTGCCGTCACTTTTCAACACAGTATGTACCCGTCCCTGCAATCGCGCGCGCTGACCATTCTTCTTCAGAATCTCACGATCTGCCATCGCTAGGTACTTTAGTATCACCGTCAATGCCCTTAACGCCAGGCTGCGAACATGCAGTGATCGGCTTAAGCCTTTCCCGACACTGGCCGAAGTCGGCGTCCAGGTGATTCGCGTTGCAGAACGGCTAGGACAGCTCAAGATGCGACCTGCGCCGGCAGATGCGGCTGCTGTGGCGCGTACCGGCAAGAGTTCACCACGGCAGATGTTTATGCATCCTATCTGGCTCTTGTCGCAACAACTCTTACTACAGATGGAAGCGAAGCAACTGGATGACGATATTGTGGGCTTGTATCAGGGTCAAGGCGCCCTCGTGAAGTGGTTTTGCGAAGTTGAAGTGCATGCTAAGCAACTATTACCAGATGATGCGCAGCTTCCACCGGAAATCCCAGTCTTGACAGATGATCGTGGTCGTCGATACGTTAAGATCGTGCCCGTGACGCGGCCTGAAGAAACCGAAGAAGCGCTCGACCTATCGACCGGTCGCAAGCGCAGACATGATGGTGTATTTATTGCCCCTGCACTACGCCCTCCGACAACAGAAGAGGAAGAGCTCGGCATGCCAGTCTTTGGTCCAGAGAAGTTAACAGACGACTTGATTGCAACCAACAGTCTGCCCACGAATGCAGAACGTAGAGTTCGCAGAGATGAAGATCGGCCTATTGTTCGGACCTCTCTTGATGCTGGTGATACGGTAGGCCGCAATTCTCGCACCGATCCTTTCTCGCCACATGATCTGCTAGTCGTCTACATTTCACGCAAGATTCGGTTCCTCGACTGGGATGCCGTCTCATGGGCTCTTTCACGGTACAAGACACCTGTCATCGCCTGTCTGGGGGAAGCAAAAGCGACTTATGAACCTCATCACGATCAGATTCTGGAAACAATGCGATTATGCTGCTGGCCAGAAAACAGCATGTACCTCATTTCCCTTGCCGCACATGAAATCCTTGGCTGTCTCGAGCGTGGTACATGGGCTGAAGAGCTCGAAGGCTTTAAGCAAGGCAAGGGATTTCTGTATGCGCTCCACATGCAGCGCCAGGTGGAACGCATGGTCCGTCGGGTCTTGGAGCAACCCGAAGAACGCACCACAAGACGCCGTCGAGAACGCATGTTGGGCTATTCGGGTCTTGGCATTGCAGAATATGGTGATTTGCCGGATCGGAAGCGAAAGCTAGGTGCATGTGGTGCGGCAGCGATTCCGGCTCCTCCTTTACCAGGTGGCAGCGATGGCTTGCCGAAGTTGCGCAAGCGACGTACGCGTGCTCAGATTGAAGAACAGGAAGCGGAAAAGAAGCGTGCAAGGGAGGTGCTCAAGGCTGCTGGTTTGAAGACAAATGGCGAGCCTGTTGTCAAGAAGAAAATCAGAGACGAGAATGGCACGCGTCCTGTGAATGGCTCAAGTTTAGCACCTGTTGTGAAGGAGGAAAAGCGGCGCAAGTACGATTTGACACCAAAAGATGCTGCCATTTTGGAACAGGCATTGCAGTCATCTGGCAGCGGACTGCATGCACTGCTTCGCAAGTCTCGGGAAGCGCGAGAAGCGCAAGATGTAAAGCAGGACAAGACCCCACCGCAGATGAGTCGTGCAAGTCTTGTCAACCTGCTCGACCAGCGATCCAAGCCGCCGACTCCCAGCATGGCTATTCCGAACGAGGCGCATCCCGACTTTGACTATAAACTGGCCAATTTACAGCAGCAGTTACCATTTGACCTGACTCAAACGCCGAGAGCGCAGCCGAGTCAGCCTGCGCCCGCGTCAGCCGAGGAGCGCGTCAAGAAGGGTATGAGCATGTCTTTCTTGATGAATTAGTGCTTCATGTTCCTTTTACGATTCTATTTAGTTGATATAACTAGCCTTATTCAATTCTAGTTGCTAGACTGCGACGCATGGTTGACTCACTAGTCTATGCTCGAGAAAAGCACTCTTGCTGCTCCCTCTATGCTCTTCCTTCTTGTTCTGCCTCCATCTATAGTCTCAAATATGATGTCGTCGTGGTTGATGACCTCATTGCTGCTGCTTGCCTTTAAGTAGCTGGGGAAGAACGCGCTCTGCCTTGCTATCCATACAAATCATCAAGCAAAACATCATGCTTCGTCTCGCACTCCCAGCTCGCACACGCGCATTCACCACGATCCGTGTTCTCCGCAAGGACGGCCCTATCGCTGAAACAGCCAAGCAATTCAAGGCAGACGGCAAGATTGGCAAGAAATTCACGGGCGAAGAAGGCATCAGCAAGACCGTGGATGAAAATGTCGGCGGACCTTTCTCCAAGGATGGTGCTATTGGCAAGCAGTTCACAAAGGATGGTGCTATTGGAGGTCTTGGCCAGAAGGCAGCTGAAGAGGCCGAGCAGGTTGACAAAGACCCACTGCGCAAGTAGAGTGTGAATTCCCTAAATCGAGGGAAACATTCTGATGAGATGACATAACCATGACATGCCTTACTACTCTACCACACCTTCCTTATTGCTTCTTATCTACTGCCTAGCTGCCTGAATGTCCTTGCTCTTCCCTTCGAATCGCTTCATTTATGCTTGCAAGCAAAAAGTAGCAGAGCTCAGCTTAGTCGATAAGACCTGCTTAGTCGTCGGCGGCACAAATGGCATCGGCAAACAAGTAGCGCTCACACTCGCCTCTCGTGGTGCAAGCGTCGTGGTTGCCGGGCGTAGTCTTGAGCGTGGCTCACAGGTGCTTGAACAGTTACGTACTGAGAGTGATAAAAGCACGATTCAGGAACTGCCTACAAGGCATCATGCCTTTGAGCGTGTCGATTTGATGTCGCAACGCGATGTAAAGCGCTTTGTCGCTTCTGTAAAAGAGAAGCACGAGCTGGACCATGTCTTCCTGACAGCTGGTAAACCCCCTAATGGAAAATGGTCAGAGACGCAGGATGGCATTGAGGCACACTTTGCATTGCAATGTCTTGGCCGATACTCTGTCGCTTGGGGTTTGAAGGATGTCTTGAAGCACGGTATCACAACCGTGTGTGCGCCAGGCGGCGGCTCTAAGTGTCACGCAGATGACCCAGAGTATCGAACACATCGTCAGGATTACGGCCTACTTGCACAAGCTGGTCGTGATTCGCTCTACGTCGATGCTATGCTTCTAGCACTATCGAAAAAGGCACCTCACTTGCGCATCCTGCATCTGTTCCCAGGCGGCGTTGCAACGACTGCAGCCGAGACTGCAGGCTTTCCATGGATAATTACGATCCTTGCTCGCTTATTCGGACCGTGGGTCTTGACGGACCCGGCCGCTTATGCTCATGTCCCTATTGCTGAGGCCTTCGGTGGTGGCGGTTCTGGATTTCGTGGTCGTGACCAGTATGGCAAGGATGTCGAGCCCAAACCATGGGCACAAGTTTCAGAGAATCAAGAGGCGATTCTTTCCTATTCTCAGAAGCGTATCCAGGATGCTTTGGACAAGTGAATATTGGACTGCTGAATTTGTATCTGTGGCAGCCAAACGCATATGCATATCACGTACAAAAGTCGTAGTAGAGGCATTGAACATGTCCATCAACGTCGCTGTCATCGGTATGCTCCTTCTGGTCCCGTACCAGCACTAATAGAAAGGCCCAGGTGGTGTTGGCAAGGCCTTTTTGAGCCAGCTCGCAAAGTACAACAAGCGTCATGGCAACACTTACAAGCTCGTCTTGCTTGCGCGATCCAGCGTGGCAGCATATACCTCAGACTTGCAAGAGATCTCATTAGACGATTGGCAGTCAGCGTTGTCGAAAGCCACACAGTCGGCTGACCTGTCGACTATGCTGGCAACACTCAAAACATCAAGGTTACCGGTGATCCTTGTCGACAACACATCCAACGAAGCCATCGCGGCGCGATACGGCGAGATACTCGATCTGGGCATTCACATCGCTACGCCCAACAAAAAGGGCTTCAGCAGTGACTTGCAATCTTTCAAGGAGACGCAAAGGAAGGCGGAGGGTAGAGGTCTTTGTTATCATGAAAGCAGTGTTGGTGCTGGTTTGCCGATCCTCTCTACGCTCAAGGATCTAGTTGAGACCGGTGATGAGGTTTGCAAGATTGAGGGCATCTTCTCGGGCACACTGAGTTACCTCTTCAACACTTTCAGCCCTGCTTCTGCCATTGAGAGCCTGAAGCAAGGTAACGATGCAGGACTACCAAAGTTTTCAGAGGTAGTCAAGGTTGCTAAGGAAAGCGGTTTCACTGAACCCGACCCTCGCGATGATCTGAATGGTCTCGACGTTGCACGCAAGCTGACTATCCTTTCACGACTCTCAGGATTGGATGTGGCATCACCTACCTCGTTCCCCGTGCAATCGCTCATCCCAGAAGCTCTCGAGTCCTGTACTTCGGGCGAGGCATTCCTGCAAGGTCTGCCAGAGCACGACGAATCATTCAGTAAACAACGCGCTGAGGCTGCCAGGAATGACAGTGTCTTGCGATTCGTGGGATCTATCGACATGGCAAGCAAGCAAGTCAGTGTGGCACTGAAGCCATTCTCAAAGACTTCTGCATTTGCTGGACTCAAGGGGAGTGACAATGTGGTTGCCTTTTATACAGAGCGGTATGGCGGCCTCGAGGGCAATCCATTGATTGTTCAAGGTGCTGGCGCTGGTGGGGACGTCACGGCCATGGGCGTGCTTGCTGATGTTCTCAAGATTGGAGCCATTATGCAAGGACGACCAGGGCCGAGCAAGTAGACCAAATGTCTTCTTCAAAATTAGACTAGCATAGCAAATATGCCAAGCACATTTCGCTCACGCAAAAGCTCATGCAAGGACTCAGATCTGACCAAGAATAGAGAAATCAAGACAAAGATGCCGAGCACACGCTGGCTTGTGTCAAGCTGCGTTCGAATTTCTTGTTCTCTACCAAATGGTTCCCGATGCTCGGATACGTCCGAGCCTGCTTCACCTTGAGCTGCATCGCAGGTTTGCTCTTGGCGGGCACTGCGGCTTAGGCAGAATACGAGCTTGGATCGTGGTCTAACGGCAGGTCCGATGTACAATGATGTCGAAACTGATCACCTATTCCTCCGTCAAATTGAATGACGAGCGGGTGAAGATCACCAGATGAAGAAGATAGGCATCGGGGAAACTAGTCGATGAGATCGAAAGCTACGTACAGTACGAACCATAGTACAACTTGCAAACGATGCAACGCCTTGATGCCACGTCATGGTGCGTCTTCTAAATTCAAATCAATGTGCAAATTGCAGTAGCTTTGAATAGCTTGAGCGAGCTGCAAGGAGCCAAATGACTGATTGCAAGCACTGGGATTCGGCACAGCAAGCAGGGGTCCTGAAGTCGCACGACTGGGCCACATGCATGCCCACCTCGGTAGGCTTGAGCAGGCGAGAAAGGCAAGGTCTCCGTCGAAGCTTGTGCGAAGTTCTCGAGCCAAAAGTACAGAAGGTCGAATCATTCAAATGCTCCTGCATCTGAGACCCATATTTTGCAAAAGGAAGGCAGACCGTTAGCCGACCGTTGAGCGAGAGAAATTGCAATCTTACTTTTCGCCTGGGAGCAAAAATCACACGTGCATTGCTTGGGATTAGGAACGGAACAAGCGCGAGCTCCTCAGGAAGGAACAGTCGCAGTAGGCTTCATTGCTGCCAAGTAGCCAAGTGTGCCAAGCTTTGAATATGGAATCAATGGTATCAATGGAATCCAGGCTGTGCATTGAGGCTCGCTCACTTTATGCGTGCACTTCAGCGAGTGGCCGAGTTGCAGATCTCCCGCGAACCAGATCCCTATGAAGGAAGGGACAGTCACGACTCAGAAGCTTTGAGTTAGGCGAGCCTGTTTTACCAGCCAAGTATCGGCCAGTCAAGATGTGTCTAGGAAGTTTGTTCAGACTTCCGACTTTGCGCCTGTCCGGTGTGGATGCGCCTGCCTGGCCTGTAATTTCCACTCCCGCGGCCACCACCGACAATTGCCGCAAAAAAAAATCTCTTTCGCATTCGATGCATTTAAGGGCTTCAGGGGAAATGAAGCCGAAACAACTTTTGACAGCTGCAGAATGGCGAAATTGCACCAAGCAAGAGACAGAGTGATCTGACCGAGCGAGACAGACAATGGCAAGGCCGGCGGGAAAAGGATACTTAAAGCACCGCCCGGCCCCTCTGTCGTGCTTCCTAACACCACTACATCCTCGAGTCTAAGCTTCTTGCGCTTACTCACCACCGTCTCTTCAGACACTCACCTTCCAACAGGGCAACCAAGGCACCGTATCGACTGCATCTAGTCATCTCCTGCTCTTCAGCAACCTACTTACAAGCAACATGCAATTCTCAACACTTCTCTCAGGTGCCTTGGCCCTTTCATTCGTCGCTGCTGCCCCGGCACAAGACTCTGGTGCGAACTCATACACCATCAACATCATCAACAACTGTGCACAAGATGTCTGGCCAGCAGTCGGCAACGACGTCAATTCGCCAGCTATGATTGCATACGCCGACTCGGGCTTCAAGCTCACCCCCGGTGCATCTAGAATTGTCACTGTTCCTAACCTTGTCAATGCCGCGCGTGTCTTTGGTCGCACAGGATGCGATGCAAATGGCGTGAACTGCGCCGTGGGTGACTGTGGCAGTGACAAGTGTCTTACCAAGACTGGTGTACCCGGTGTCACACTCGCCGAGTTTAGCTGGTCTGCCATGAGGCTCATCTTTTACAACATCTCCCTCATCTCTGGTTTCAACCTTCCCATGCAAATCAAGACCGTTGCTGGCAACACATGCAAAACATACACATGCACATCAAAAGACTGCTCAGATGACATGGCATACCAGCCGTGGTCATCCAAGAACCCTTGCATTGGCTGCGAGCTTGAGCAAAATTACGAAGTCATCTTCTGCCCCAAGGCTTGAATTTCGAAGTTTCGTTCTACCAGTTCTCCGAACGCAATAACAGGCTTGTTGCTTTCTTCTGCCAATAGCAGTCCGCTGCTCTTGCTGCAAATGCAGTGCATAGACACCTCATCGGACAAGAACGACCAAGCACTCAGACAGATATGTCGTCGGTCCATGTGGTCTCCTCTTTTGAGCTAGAAACGTCGTCCATGTCCGTAGCTATATGAATTGTCATCTTCAATCAGTCGTGTTGCTCATCGCGCTGGATTGCCCGTCAGTGGGCTGCCCATCTGAACATTTTGCCCTTCTAACAGCTGCAAACCACAGCTGCGCGAGTGCTTCCAGGCAACACCGCGTCGAACCCGGTCTCAAGATGCTAGAAATGCTCTGCTACACAATACAAGCCTCAATACAGTCCGGCTGCTTCAATGGTCTAGGCTTCCCAGTGTTTGCGAGCTCACCAAATTTTCGATGATCATTTTGCTACCCCAAACTCCTGTGCCGCCATGTGTCGGCGTCGGCACTCTTTGCAGGGGTGGCATCAAAGAAATGCAAAGCTGGACGGTCTCTAGAATCCTCGAGCTTTTGTTTGCAGTGAAGGACGTACCACGTGTCATGAACTGTCGTATTGGAGACAAATACATCATTTCAATCGCAAGTGCTGAGTCATCAAGAAGTCTGATGATGGCTTTTTTCCCCTCTTAAGACGCTATCGATGCTCGCCAGAGCAAGCAAGACAAAGTTTCGTTGTCACACCGAGAACAATACGATAGTCGCATGGACAATCTTCTGTGGGCATTTCTGCAGCTGGCCTTCTCAACCGTGGCGTTGGCTGTTCTGCCCATCAATGCCCGCAATGGATCGCTACTGGTCAACAAGGGATCGATTATAGTCGCCAATGCATCATCTTTCCCTAACAACGCATCACTTAATGCACGCAAGCCCGGCCCGAGAGTATCATTCTCCTTCAAGAACAACTACACCTATAGTATCGGGATCGCAATCAGTTCGGGCGAACCAGTCACACATTCAAAGTCAAGATTCGCCCTGTATGAGTCTTTCAACGATCATTTGAAAGCTGGTGCAAAGTCTGAGACTCCCATCATCTTCGGCGAGAATATCAGCGCTGCTTTCATATGGGCACGCGTCAGTCCGGCTAGCGAATGTTATCAATCATGTCTAGCACGAGACCACTTGCCAGAAGGCATTCCAATCCTGCAAGTCGCATCATACAACAACGAGATCACGTTTTCGCCCTTTTATCTCGTCTCAAGGAATTCGTCGATGAAAGTTGATCCGCCTCATCGAGCTATCGACTCGAAGTGCAAATCTCTGGTTCTTCCTGCAACTGATCCTTTCGATTGGCCATCTAGCCGTTGCAAAATGGCATGGCGGCACGACTTTAGGATCAGAGTCACATTTGGACCATAACACAGGAACGCAACAACAAGCAGGTCTTGACGTTTATTGCGCTTTGTCGTGAAGCCGAAGCTTTTTCCTGCTAACAACTATGTATTTACCTTCAAATAGCTAGCAAGATTGCTTAGCATTATTTCGCGCCGAGCTTTCCCTTTAACAGCACAGAAGTCCATCTAAGTAGCCGATACGGTGTCCTCCCCCATGGATCCATGTTGACGCAACGTGTGCCCTTAATCGCACCCTGTGCGATGAAAGCGGTAAAAATTTCGCAGTGAACATCTTTGGCTGCGACAAGTCTGTCTCGAGACTGGTACCAGTTGTTATACTTGCGGAATCGAGCTGGTCTACCATGAGCTACATCGACATCACCTCCCTGATTTGGGGCTACGATCTTGCAGTAAACTGTAGATTTCCGCTGGCAATATATGCAACAAACTCACATGCACATCGAAGGATTGCAAGGACGAAATGGCGTGCCAGCCGTGCTTGACGAAGAATCCATGTGGTGGCTCCAGCTTTCAGTCTGTAATCGATGTCGACTTTGCACATTTTGATTGCTGCTATCACATCTAGCTAGGATCGGAAGATGTGGCATGGCGAATTTGAAAGGCCCACGGTGACGACGGAGCGACAATATGCATGATCATCGCTGGCGCTGCTTCAAGCTGGTGTCAGATGAGCCCTGCTTCTCGCTCCTTTGCGTCTTGAATGCTTGCACATCGGAGAAAGTCATGGTATTTTTTTCGGATACGCAAAAACTTAGTTGGGTCGTTCAACCATGATTTTTAACCCCTGAGAATAATATTTGTCCAATCTTAAGAGAAACTTACTTAGTAGATCTGATCTCTCAGAAATGTCACGCCTGTATGGGGCCCATTTTGCTTCTCGCGGCTGCCCAGCTCATCGACAGTATCTCAGAGCGCTGCCACATATCGAACGCATTCCAACAAAGCAAAAGGCTCCGCAGATTTTTGCCCCTGTAAATCTGCTTGGGAGTCCTGGATGTTTGTCAAATTTTCATGCGAATGGTGATGGTAGACTATAAGAGGGGCCACGTCCTGGACTTGACCCTTCTCCTAGTATCATCACACTCGTTTACAAGCATTTCCCCAAGCACAGCATCCTTGCTTGTGCTAAGCCATCTCTCTCAAGCTCAGAATGCGCATCGGTGCCAAGCTATGTGCTGTCGGCGCAGCTCTGCCAGCATTCACATCCGCGTTCACTCCTTCAGTCGGCCAGCAGGAGCTGCCGAATGGAGACGCCAATCTTGTCATCAATGGCTACTTCGTCAACAATACGGCAGACATGCCAGTTCCCCAGGCCCGCGGCCCAGTAGGACTCTCTGATCCCGCCAATGTGCCAATTTCTAGAAGCGACGTTGAACCGATGGGGACAGCCGGACTGCCTGCTGCCGCCGCGTCGCCATTGCCTACTCCAGAGAAGGCGCATGACTTTCGGATCACTGTAATGAATCAGTGCACGGAGAATATTTGGCCAGCTGTAAGCGTCAACACAGATTCACCGCCGCTTCCAAGCTCTACCGAGACAGGTCTCTTGCTATCACAAGGCGAGAGTCGTACGATGTATTTACCTGTCGAGATTGTGATCTTGGGTGGGCGGATTTTTGCTCGTCAGGGATGTGAGACTGATGCCTCGGGCAAATTTCAGTGCGCAGTTGGAGATTGCAAGAATGGAGAACTTCAATGTCCGAGCTCGACTGGCATCAGCGGAGTGAGCCTTGCAGAATTCACCGTCATGAAAAGGAAGTTTTGGTATAACCTCAGCTTGATTGACGGATTCAATCTGGCCCTAAAAATGGGCCCAGCAAAGACTCCAAGCGGGACAACATGCCAACCATTCGTTTGCGAGACGGCAAAATGCAATTCAACGCAAGCTTACTTGCCAAATACGCCTGGTGATCCGGTCAACTCTTGTGATATTGAAGACGACTCGGAGTTTGTAGTGACCTTTTGTGGAGAATAGAGCTCATTGAGCTGCCGTTCACACCAAGTTCCGGTTTAGCGTAAATGTTTAGTAGTAATCGATCATCTGCGCTCATCGGACTCTGCCGCCGCTGTTTGTGGGTCTGGTTGCGCAAGATTGCCGTCTAATGTGGCGTTGATGTGCCGACTTGCCACAGCCACGTCGATCGATGCAGCGTCTAGTAGCGCATTGTCTAGCCCCTGCGCAGACGATACAACAAGCAGAGTTTCGAGCAGGAGATATTCAGCAAGCTGAAAAGAAACATTCATCCCAGCATCTGCGCCGTACTGAGTCTGACATCCAGTTCAGCACGTATCTTGACATGCGAAACAAGGCTATCAGCATCGCGTTGTCAGCCATAGGGCTGGCTGCCGGTATTCAAGTGGGACAAAAGACTGAGGAAAATGGACTGGTCACGTTAGCCGTTTCCCACCGTTCTCATCATAGTCCAGGCCATCATCAGCATCATCCGGGTATTGGAGAATCGGCC
The DNA here is from genome assembly GCA_003717255.1 of Protomyces gravidus. NCBI lineage: Eukaryota > Fungi > Ascomycota > Taphrinomycetes > Taphrinales > Protomycetaceae > Protomyces > Protomyces gravidus. The sequence continues at coordinate 152,618 of QXDP01000077.1, read as the reverse complement.
CTTCAAAGCACCAAGACTTCCGGAAACGCAGCACCGAAGGAGACTCCAAATCTGACGCCGCCGATTCCTGTCAAGCCCAAAATAGCACATCCAGCGCTCGACACGGCCATTCCTGCCGCCAAAAGCGCTCTATCCAAGCTGAGCGCTGCAGTCTCTACTCCAAGCGGTCCTCATCTCACTATCAAAATTGTGAATGACTGCGAAGAGATTGTCTGGCCAGTGTTCAACGTCGAGTCTGGTTCCCCTTTTGTTCCCCAGAAGCAAGACAGTGGATTTGAGCTGGCGCAAGGAGCATCGCATACAGTCATCATTCCAGCCGGTTCCGTCATCAACGGTGGACGCATCCTTGGTCGTCAAAATTGCAGTGAGGACAAGCATGGCACGTTCAAATGTTCCGTGGCTGATTGCAAAAGCGGCTCGATGCAGTGCGGAACTAAGCTTGCTGCCAGTGGAGCAACGCTTGCTGAGATCGCGACGACGCCGAATGATGAGCTTTGGTACAACTTGAGCATTATTGATGGCTTCAATCTGGCCATGAAGATTGAGACCCCGAGCAAAACGTTCACATGCGACAGCCACAAGTGTGCTCCTTCGCAAGCGTATCATGAGCCAACGCCACGCCTGCCTCCAGTAGCTTCTATTCCGCTTGTTGGCACAGAGTTGACTGTTACATTCTGTCCTCGGGCATGATGGCTTCCAAGTTGATCATCCACATAGAGAAGTTCTTCCAGTAGCACTATACTTATGAGCTTTTTACAAACTCCTTGTGCAAGGCAAAAGATGATGGATTATTTGATTGTGTATCGTTTGTCGTCGCTTCTTAAAAATTGACGCGACGCATTTCATTGAATCAGCAGCCATCTACATGGACATATTGCATTATGCATCCCCCGCGGCCTTGCTAGTATGGTACCTGAGCGCACCATGTCTCTTCCCCAGCAAGCAGACTAAGAAGCGAAAGGCAGATGCGCGAGTGCGTGTGGTTCAGATCCTGCTCGTGTGCGCAATAGCGACATTCATGGCAGACATTGCCAACGTCATCACACACGCTCTAGTCAAGCGCAAGCATGGATGGTATGCTAGTGATGACCTGCTCATTTATCTTGTCACATCTGTGTTCATCTATGGCGTATTGCTGGTAGGTATGGTCGACAAGCCGCCAGTCTTGGCAACAGCGCCTGTAAGAGGCCTATTCATTATCGCCCTTGTCACCGAAGGGGCCTTATTGCTGATGGCACGGAGAGACAAATTCAACATCTGGCGTAAGTTGGCGCTTGCGACTCAATTGCTGCGGCTAGGGGTCTTATTCATCGCAACAGGCTTGACATTTACAACATCTCCTAAGCCAGAGAACGAGCCACTGCTGCAAGAATCGGCTTCAAAAAGCTACAGCAACCCGCGACCCATCAACCACAACGCACCCAATCATGGCGACACGGCCATTCCTACAAAGCAGCAGCAACAAAATGAAGGCTGGCTTTTATACCTGCAAAAGTTCACCATTTTCTTTCCTCATCTGTGGCCCAAAGGGAACTTGAAACTGCAGGGTATCATTGTGTTCTGTGGACTACTGCTTCTTGTGGCGCGTGTGCTGAATGTGCTCGTTCCGCGGCAGCTTGGCATCGTGGCTGATGAATTGTCAGGTGACGTGCCAGCAACTACAACGCACATCTGGCTCATGGTCTTGCTTTATGTCTTTTACCGATTTCTTCAAGGCAATATGGGTGTCGTGGGCGCTCTTCGCTCCTACTTGTGGATCCCGGTTGGGCAATATACTTATCGCTCGCTGGCTGTCAGTTCCTTTCAACACGTCCACTCTCTCAGTCTCGACTTTCACATCGCAAAAAAGACGGGCGAAGTTCTCAGTGCTCTGGACAAAGGTTCGGCCATAAATGGCTTTCTCGAACAACTTGCATTCAATGTCATACCAGTGATCGTCGACCTTTTTGTTGCCATCATCTACTTCTTCGTCCAATTCGACGCCTACTTTGCGCTTATTGTCGCAATGATGACAGTAACGTACCTCTACGCAACAGTGAAGATTACAGAGTGGCGCACGGGCGTTCGCAGAGACATGGTGAACAAGTCACGTGAAGAATACGCTGTCAAGGCGGACAGTATCACCAATTACGAAACGGTCAAATACTTCAATGCTGAGGCTTGGGAATTCAACCGCTACGAGGAAGCTGTCAAAACTTACCAAGCGGCAGAATGGAAGGTGCTTGGCTCTCTCAATGTCATGAATGTCACGCAGAACCTCATTTTTGCGCTTGGCCTGCTCGCCACATGCTTACTTAGTGCCTATCGTGTCACATACGGTCAAGCGACGGTGGGCAGCTTTGTCGCGCTTTTGACCTATATGGCACAACTACAAGGACCGCTCAACTTCTTCGGGACGCTCTACCGTAGCTTGCAGTCCAATTTGGTCAATGCTGAACGCATGCTGGAGCTCTTTACGCAAGGTGCAAGTATCAAAGACAAGCCGGATGCAAAGCCACTGTCTTTGTCAAAAGGCGAGGTCACGTTTAAAAATGTGCACTTTGCGTATGATGAGCGAAAACCCGCGTTGCGAGGCTTGTCCTTTGTTGCAAAGCCTGGCATCTTGGCACTTGTGGGTGAATCTGGTGCAGGCAAAACGACTATTTTGCGAACACTATTTCGTTTTTACGATATTCAGCAAGGCAGCATCTCGATCGATGGCCAAGATATTCGCGATGTGCAAATCAAGTCGCTTCGGGAGCAGATTGGCGTGGTGCCGCAGGACACAGTCTTGTTCAATGATACAATCATGTTCAACATACGATATGCCAAGCCGGAAGCGACAGATGAGGAAGTGTATGAAGCAGCACGCAAGGCGCAAATTCATGATAAGATTGTCGATTGGCCTGATGGTTACAATTCAAAGGTTGGTGAGCGTGGTTTGCGGCTCAGTGGTGGCGAGAAGCAGCGTATTGCGATTGCAAGAACACTCCTCAAGGGACCACGCATCTGTCTCCTTGACGAAGCAACAAGTGCATTAGATACTACCACAGAACGGCAGATTCAGGGCGCTCTGGACGAACTATCAAAAGGTCGCACGACAATCGTCATTGCGCATCGACTGAGTACCATCATAGGCGCAGATCTCATTCTATGCCTGAAAGATGGAGTCGTTGTGGAGCAAGGTACCCATGAATCACTACTGAAACAAGCAGAGGAGAATGGCGGCAAGGGCGAATACTACGAAATGTGGCAAAAGCAAATCAAGGCTGAAAAGCGTATGAAGAGGCGACAATCTGGGGCAGATGAGACGGAGACGGCAGAAACGAGCGACGCAGAAGCAATCAAAGACAATGCAGTACAGGTGCCGGACGCGAATGCTACGTTGGCGGGATCTAGCAAGCACTAGCAAAGATAGATGCGAGCCTCGAATGGCTTCAAAGAGGTCTCATCTTGACTGTCCACGTTACTTGTCAAGACTTTGCGCTTCTCAAACCCTGTCGGGAAAGTAAATGATTGCTTCTCTTTGGTCCAGTTGAGCACAACGAGCGTCCGTTCCGCTTCATGATCTTTGCTGTATATCATTACATTCTCATCGTCTGGTTGCAAATCCTTGTAGATGCCTAGTGATAGACTCTTGTATTGCTTGCGTAGCTTGAGGATTTTCTTGTAAAAGCTCAGCACCGAGTCAGGATCATTCTCCTGCTGCTTTGCATTGAGCGCTTCGTAATCGTCATGAACACGCATCCAAGGCTTGCCTGATGAGAAACCTGCATTAAGTGAAGCATCCCATTGCATCGGCAAACGGCCATGGTCGCGCGAAGTATGCCGCAATGCATCCATGACACGGTCGAGATGCTTTGGGTCGCGCTTGTAGCGTCCGCTCGCCTTTTCATCTGCGTAAAAGTTGATGGAATCGACATCCTTGTATTCTTCAATTGGCCAGTCACGAGGCGCATTGTACATACCAATCTCGCCGCCTTGATGGATAAAGTTTGTGCCTGACAGGGACATCTGGAAGACTGCGAGCATTTTGGCGCTGACAGAGCGAAATTCAGGCGCATCAGAGCCGTACCGGGTCACTGCGCGTGCTTGATCGTGATTCTCCAGGAAGTTTGTCACCCAACCGTCTGTGCCATCAATGAAAGACTGTGATCGAGCAACGATATGCTTGAGCTCCGTCAGCTTCCATGGCTTAGGCATCTTATGAAACGGTGGCTCCGAAGCGTCAATCGAGCATAGGGCAAACTCGAAAACGGTGTCGAGCTTCTTTTGTGAGGCACCGACAAAGGAGATGATCTGTTCCACAGACTCGACAGCAGGACACTCGCCGACCGTGAAGCAATCGTATTGGGAAAAGACCTTTTCATTCATTTCTCGTAGGTATTCATGCAATCTTGGTCCGTTCGAGTAGTACTCTTTTGCAAGCACATACAGTTCATCATCATGCACCACTGGCGCGTCTGGGAAGTCAAGATGCTTTGAGTACATGTTGACCGTGTCGATTCTGAAGCCATCGCATCCCTTGTCGAGCCAGAATCGGATGGCGTCGTTGTACAATGCCTCACGAACCTCTGGATTCTCCCAATTGAAGTCTGGTTGTTCGACACAAAAATAATGGAGATAGTACTCTTCTGTCAGTTCATCCCACTCCCAGACCGAACCGCCAAAATGCGCTTTCCAATTGTTGGGTGGACAGCGTTTGCCATCCACATACTTGGCTGGGCGCCAAATGTACCAGTCCCGCTTGGGGTTTGTCTTCGAAGAACGACTTTCCTTGAACCAGCGGTGCTCACTCGACGAGTGGTTGATGACTAGATCTTGCACAAAACGAATGCCACGCTTGTGACACTCTTGAATGCATTCTTCGACATCAGCGACAGTCCCGTACGGGGGATACACGGCCTGATAGTCTGAAATATCGTAGCCCATGTCATGTTGTGGCGAATCATAGAATGGGCAGATCCAGATGACATCGATCCCAAGTTCTTTCAGATAATCAAGTTTAGACGTTATACCCTTGATGTCCCCCATACCATCCCCATTGGAGTCTTTGAAGGATGAAGGGTAGATTTGATAGACAATAGCTTCTTTCCACCAAGGGAGTTTTGGATCTTTGCCATTCCTTGCAAGAACTTGGTCAATAGCCATAGGTGAAGCAGAATGGGAGAAATAATATAGAAACTAGTATGAGGCAGGGCGAACACTTCTCTTTATAGAAGCCTGAAGCCGAGAAAAGGTTCCCAACAAGGACAAGGGACACGATTCGATCAAGGTGCCAAAATACCGAAATCTCAGCCACATGAGCGGGCAAATTAAAGCGTTGAAAGCAACAGAAGTGACGCTGAAGTTGCAGGCCTCATCATACAGCATGGAGCAGACATCCGGCTTTGATGACAAGCTTCAAGACCATACAGTCTATCATCAGGCCATGTATCCTCCTAATTCAGGAAGAAGTGGCAGCATGGTTGCATTGCGCAAGTCAGCACAACTCGCAAGTGACCGTTTTATCGGCCCGAACGAGTTCCACTTGGCGGTTGGAATAGTCGGCTCTGCGTGTTGCGGCCCGAACACTCTTTGCTACCAGCGCGGAGGCGTAATCTGGAGCACGACCCGGCAAGCGGTAGGCGGTAGCTGTCTGGCAACCGGATGCAAGAGACGCCGCAGCCTTATGTAGATCCTGACAAGCTTACTGCATTCGAAACACCTGTCGCGCGAAAGAACGCAATTGACAAAGCGCGCGAGGCAGCACAATGTAAAGCCGCTCAAGAAGAAGCAGCAACGCGCTCGGTGCTCCAGCAATTCGAGGAAGAATATGGGCCCGTCGACGGACCTTCGAGGCCTGCAAAGCGGAACCCTGTCATGGCCGCCTTTGATGATGGCCGAGCAGAAGAAGATGAAGAGCGCGCACGAAGGCGACAGAGGCAGAAGTCTGGTGCTTCCTACCTCGATGAGCTCAAGACGATGAATGAGAAACGACACATATCAGCACCGAAGACTGAAGTCAGGTCAAAGGCGGTTCTACCGACAGTGTATCTGTACGGCCTTCCTCTCGGCATTAGGCAATCGTCCCTTCTAGCACTCTTGAAACCATATGGCGCTATACAAGATTTACGCTTAGACGGATCTCAGGCGACAGCGACTTTCGCTAGTCAGGGCGCAGCGTCAGCTGCCAAGAAAGGTCTACCAGGCACATATCTGGGTGGAGGCTGTTGGTTGCAGACCACTGCACAAGCAAAACCAGAACTCCCTTTCGATGCAAGACCGAAACAAGTCAATCTGTCAAGAATGGCACCTCCTTCTGCGCTCGCTGCTGTTCCACGTTCCGGTCCAGCTCTAGAATTGCGTGCGATGAGACCGACTACATTGGCCGTACTTACACGAATTCACGGTGTTGCTCAAGGTGTGCTGGATCATGGACCAGCTTTCGAGGCAATTTTGCGCAAAATGCGACATGATGATCCAGCCTATGCGTTTCTGTTCTCAACAACCTCAAGCGAGGCCATTTACTATCGCTACTGTCTGCTCCTTGCATATCAAGGACTAATTAGACTGGACAGGTCAAATTATCTCCTCGACGACAATATACAATGGTTTCCACCATTGATCGAGGAAGACGATGGTGACGAAGACTGCAATATGGAGTCGCTCAGTAAAGTGCCAGCACGCGAAGGCTGCTGCATACTCTCGCATTCAGCTCGGATGAGACTGTATCACCTGCTGCGCGGGATCAATGGTGAGAGACGTGCTATCTCGGCCGTAACAGCATTCGCTATCTCCCATCCAAATCACGTTCAGGAAGTCGTCGACATCATGGTTTCCAGTTTCCAGCCCAACCTCAATTGGAAAGTGCTGATGGCGCGATTATGGGCAGTATCTGATATTCTGCACAACACCACATTGCCCGTCGTCAATATTTGGCGATACCGAGGGGCTTTCGAGGCAGTTCTGACGGACATCGTGGGAGTTCTTGCACAAGCTGCGAACCAGATTGATTCGCGTCCAAGGCGAGACAACTTTCGCTCGCTCGTGCTGCAGATGCTCGATCTTTGGCATCAATGGGGTTGCTTTAGCAACGGCTTTGCGCATGAGCATTCTGATTTGTTCGTCTCTCTCCTCCCTGACGATGCGTTCTGCCAAGACCACTTTACCGAAAGTGCTGACAAAATCGGTCAAAGGGAAACAAGAATAGCTCGAAATCTCCACAACGAGGCGCCTAAGGGACCAGATGTCGAGCGTTCTACAATTGATGTGGACGGCGAAGCTATTGATCTGGATGGCGAGGCTATCGATCTGGACGGGGAGGCTAGTGATCTAGATGGCGAAGCAATGGATCTGGATGGAGAAGTTGTTGATCTGGATGGAACGATCATTGATCTGGACGGCGAAGCTGTTAATCTCAGCAACGAATTTATGCATTCACCTGCCGCAAATGACGCTGAGACTGCATCGTCTGGAGCCGACGAAGCCCGTGCCGGTATAGTCGAAGCTGATAGTCCCGATATCGACCTCGAAGCCTACGAGAAGCAGTACGGAGGAGTTGAGGCCGGCAAGGATCATACTTCCAAAGGGACGGCTTCAGAGCCAATTCGATCAGAGCCACGAAAAGTTCCGCAAGCCAGCAAGGCTGATACTGAGCATGCTAAACCGCAGACAATGCCGAAAATTAAGCTCGCCTTTGGAACTGTCAAGAAAGCGTTCAAGCCAAACTTCTCAGCATCAGCAACTCAAACGTCACCGCAGCCGGCCGAGTCGTTGACACCAGCCTCCATTGTTGCCCATGGAAAAGCTCAGCCGCCTGAGCGACAAGGGTCTGTGGACGTGCGTTCGCAACATCGAGAGAGAGACAAATCTCCCTCTCCCGAGCGGCGGCATCGTCGTGCCAGTCCAACTTATGATATCTAGCATTTGCAGTAGAAAACTAAGCATAGCGGACGCATTCTCATTAATTATAACATAGATGCATGGTCCTTCGGAGCTTCTGGAATATGGCGGTCAGAATGCTGGTGGCGGCCGAAATTGACTGTAATCCCATCTGATGCCGAATCAGCTTTCGCCTTCCTCTTCTGAGCTGCAGCTAATCACGCTCCAGCACTTCAATCACAGGGCTTGATTAAGCCTCCTCTGACTTGACAGTATGTCAATATTGGTCTAGCTCAAATGGACTTTCTTGCTGAGCTCTCTAAGCAAAAAGCTGACTTTGATCGAAAGCGCGCTGCCAAAGCGTCAACTGGCGATGATGGTACCGCTCATATACGACCTGCCAAGAAACGCGCACGCTGGCTTGATGCTCATGTTGCGACTAAAGCTGCTACAAAAAAGGACATTTCCGAGAACGTACACCTTCAAAGACAGCTGCAAGAGGAAGAAGAGCTGAGTCGCTCAAAACGGGCGCTTGAACGAAAATCTGCCAAATACGAGCAAATGCGCACGAAAGGGACAGATATGCTACTAGAGGCGCACGAAGCAGAGAATCTCATGGTTGATTTTGATCGCAAGCATTATGAGGGCCACATCGATACCAACGGCTATGGTTCGGATGCCTGTGGCCAATGTGATACCGATGATCCTATTGTTGAGATTGAGGATGAGTTTGGCAGGACGCGGATGGTCCGTCGGTCAGAGAATGTAGTTCTAGAGACGGAGAACGTTCCAGAAAAGCCGGCAAACCTCATCTATGGCGCGCACATGCAGCACTTTGATGTCGATAGCAAGCGGAAAGACGAAATTTGGGAGGAAGTTAACCGAGATACTGGTGAGACGCACTACGACCCTCATTGGGAGTTACGAACCAAAGGGACTGGCTACATGAATCTCGGCACGGGCGCGGACCGGACAGAACGCATGCAAGAATTGGAAGAGTTGCGACACAAGACGTTAGCTGCACGGACCGCCCCACCTACAAAGTTGACCCGGCAACAGCAGCTCGAAGCCCGACGATCCAAGATTGAAGAAGCGAGAGCACGAAAAGCATCAGCCACAGCTGAATTGTGAGCCTGATGCCGGCAAATGCCCTTTCCAGCGAAGAATCCCGCACGGATGAAGTGCTCAAGTGTGCTATGGTGTCATTGAAATATGCATTAGGTGGGTTGTATATCAGTCTCTGCAATCATCTCATTACAGCCTGATCTCTTGACTTCCGGGCTTTCTGCCGGTTTCAGCGGATGGACTCTGCCAGCGGACGCCAAACAAGGCAGGTTTGCGCGAGTCGGCTAATTTCTTGCGTGCTCAATCGCCATCGCAACACCACAAGGCGTACCTGAATTTCAGCCAATGCTGCAACGTATAAAGATAAAGCTAAGAGCCCTTATGCTGGTATCACTCGAGAAGGGACCATGACTACTCTTTCAGTGGATGTGAACAATGTTCCCATCGGCGCAAAATTGCCTGGAAATAATATCAGGGCGTTTGATTCAGAAGCGACGTCAATTGCGAGCTCTCTTTATGCCCCTATCAAGTCCTATGAAGGGGCTTATCGCTTCAATCCTCGAGCCATCTGGACAGCTGCACAGGAGAGGCAACTTCGTTGGAAATAGACTTTCGCGTCTGCTCTATTGCTTGTCTACTGTTCTGGTGCTTGCAGCTCGACCGTGGAAATATTCGACAAGGTATGCCCGAATACCCAGAAAAGACATCTACTAATGAACAGTGCTTGCCGACAACTTTTGAAAGACTTGGGCTTGGACACCAACGATTACAACACTGGTCAAACGATATTTTATATTTCTTTCATGTTCGCTGAGTTGCCGTTGCAGCTCATCTCCAAGCGTCTTGGTGCTGATGTCTGGATCCCGATCCAAGTATTTCTGTGGTCAATGATCACATGCACCCAGTATTGGCTGAAAGACAAGCCATCCTTTTTCATCACCCGTGCGCTGATTGGGCTACTTGAAGGAGGATTCATTCCCGACATGGTACTCTACCTCAGCTTCTCGTACAAAAATAGCGAGCTGCCACTGAGACTTTCATTCTTCTGGGTCGCCAACAGCTGCGCTGACATCAGCGGAGCAATCTTGGCCCTCAGGCTTCTTCGCCTGCGCGGTCACAATGGGCAGGCTGGATGGCGCTACCTTTTCTTGTTTGAAGGTATTTTGACAGCTATCATCGGTGTTGCATCATTCTTCTGGCTGCCACCGTCCCCAACTTAGACAAGAGCGCCTCGGCGACCAAAGGGATGGTTCAGCGATGAAGAAGAAGTCATCCTTGTCAACCGCATTTTGCGTGACGATCCCATCAAGGGAGATATGCACAATAGACAAGGTCTCACACTGTCTCGCATTTGGGCATGCTTCGAAGATTGCGACCTCTGGCCAATTTACTTTCTAGGCCTCGTTCTTTACATACCGCCTCGGGCACCAGCGGCCTACCTTACACTGGCCTTGCGTGGTCTTGGATTCGACCCCTTCGTGACTAATCCATTGACGATTCCCAGCACTGTCTCGCACATCATTCTGCTCGTTCTTATCACTTGAGTTTCGGCAAAGGTCAATAGGCGAGCTTGGTTTGTGATCCTAGCTCCACTCTGGTGTCTGGTCTTCTTGGCAGCATTATACAGCCAGTCAGCTGGCTCTGTCTCCCGATGGCTCAAATTTGCATTGTCGTCGCTCATCATCGGATACCCATACGTTCACGCCATCTGCGTTGCATGGAAGGTGCAGAATGCTGGTTCAGTAGGCAACCGAGCGGTGGCCAGTGCTGTTGACAACATATTTGTGCAAGCAGATTCTTTGGTTGCGCTCAACATTTACAGAGCAAACGACGCACCGCGCTACCCTAAAGGCAATGCTGCCTTGATGGCCATCGCTGCTCTTGGTATCTTTTCTACCATTGCAACCCGTTGGTACTACAAGAAGAGAAATGCTCAGAAGGAGAAGATTTGGCAATCATACTCTGCCGAAGAGCTTGCGGCGTACTTAGCGGAGAATGCCATTGCGCACAACGATCCACTGGCTGACATCGAGCAAGGTAATTACAAGCGTTGCTCTGTTGCCATAGCATCGACGGTGCGCCGAGACGTGGGCAACAAACGTCTTGATTTCAGATTTGCATATTAGAAGAAGATACTCGAATGACAGATTCATGCAATAGAGTTCATGAAGAATTCACGAGTAGGATACGCTTGAAGCTGTAGTACAGAGCGACGAAGCTACAGAGTGAGGCCTCTTCGCAATGCAAGTTGAAATGCCCATGCCACAATGTCAAGTAGACTAAATTTATGATTTACGGGAGATGCTTGATAACCTCAATGTCTAAATCTATTGGCCAAACTCGCCTGTGTAGTTGAGAATCGAGTCGGGCAAGAACCATGTACCGACAAAGAGGCAGCCACTCCAGATTAAGCATATCCAGCTTGGAAGATCACCAAGGACAGTCCGCCAAGTGTGAATGGTCTTTCTTGCACTATCCTTAGGGCTTGCCACACCCTTTTCGTCGTAGGTGATCAGGTCCTGTCGCTTGGCACACGTAGGAGGAAAGACCATGTAGTGAAGGGGCACAAAGAAGGCAGCTGTAAGGATGATCCAAGAAGGGGGAGGCCAGAGCGGACGCAGGATGAGACAGCCGACAGTGGCTTCCCAGTCGGGTTGATGAGTACACTGCCAGCTCGAATAGCCAACGGAACCGAGCGTGAAAAGGATGATCATAACGTGGTACCACAAATTATGATGCCAGACCATGACGAAGATGCGCTTGAAGACATTCGCTCGTTCGTCCTTGTACCATTCATTCAAGCCACCCTTTGCGGCTCCTGTAGCGCTAAACGCCATCACCTTACCACCGAGCCACTTGGGGAGCACAAACGAACGAATGATGCAGTAGGAGTAGTAAGGCGCCATCCAGATAGCAGCAGCCGACTCTCGACGACCAAACCAGTATCCTGAGGGCGAATAGTAAAAGAATTCGGCCACTTTGCGCCAAGCGTAGTTGATGAAGCATAGACGAATTAACAGCTTAAGCTGGGAGACGCTAACGAAAGCCACCATGCTGCCACCGGAGAAGAGCACAATAGGAACCGTCAAACATGCAAGCGTTAGGAAGACGCTGAAAATGGACGAGACAGCATAAATGCATCCGCACAGGCGCTGGAAGAAGGTCATCTTATCGCATGCTTTACCCCAGAGACAGAAATTAAGCTTGATAGATGTTTGAATGGTACCGATGATCCAGCGCGTACGTTGCTTGATGTGTCCTTCAAATGAGTCCGGAACAGTACCCCACTGGAGCGGCTCGTGGACATATGCACATTGCCAGCCTTTACCGAGCAGCATGCTTGAGAAGCAGACATCTTCTGCGAGCGAACCATAAGGAAAACCACCGATGTCATCGAGGGCTGCCCGACGGACACAGTAGCCCGAGCCGGTACACCAAGCAACGCCAAGAGCATCTTTGAGCACTTCAGCCACATGCACGAAATAGTCGAGCGATTCGTAAAGCGGGTCATCTGTTGGCGTGTTGTAGAAGAGCTGAGGAGGACAAGACATGGCTAGCTTGGGGTTGAGAAGCAAATGCGGCAGCAGAGCTCGCAGCATGTCGTTCGTGCACAGCATATCAGCGTCGAGAGCCGCAAAGAACTCGCCGCCTCCAGTGAACGGTCCAGGAAGAGCATCACAGAATGCAACGCCATGATTGAGATTGCCTGCCTTGAAGTGGTGTGGTTGCCCAGGAATCTTGGTACGCGAGTAGTAGTAGAGGTTGGGAAACTCTCGAGTCGCGGCAGTCTCGACGCATTGACGAAGCTCGTCATTTTTAGCATCGTCGAGCACAACGACGCGAAAACGATCAACCGGATATTCCATGAAGCAAGCAGCGCGAACGGTGTCCATAATCTGATCCACATCTTCACCGCAAGTGGTTACGAACAGGTCGCAGGTAGGAACATGGTCGCCAACGAGTCGAAGCATCGGTCGCTTCCGGTGCTTGAAGCCGGTCAACTGCCAGGCTTCCCAGAGGATGTTGGGAAATGCAATGAGGCATTCAACGGCGAGGAAGATCCAGGAGAGAGGATACGCCTTCTGCCGATATTCTTGTGCTTGTATGGTAGCTGTGACACGAGCGATAAAGTAAAGCCAGAAGGTCACTTGATCGCCGATGGACAGAAGCGGCGTCAGCATGTGCGAATACCGGCGCTTGGCGCTCGACTGAAATTTGTCATCCCTTTTCAGCAAATACTGAATGGCGTAGTCTGGCTCGTCAGGAGCCGCATAGGCTGCGGATGGTGGTTCTGCAGCTTCCAAATCTTGGTATTGGCTGAGGTCATAGGCCGAGTCGAATAGCATGCTCTGACGAAAGCCTTCTTTTCCAGCATACCAAATAGACACCGGCTTCTCAGCAGCGCCGACAATCTCCTCAGGCTGATCTTGAGCGAGAGCATCGGCCAGATTTTTGAGTTCGGCAGGCTTGCTTACGAGCTTGGAAGAGCGCGAGGCATGCTTGGAATGACGCTTCGCGCTGTTGACACTCCACGTGGACACGCGGTGAGACTTGTCCAATGAGTAGAGTTCAAACTGGGAAGAGCGCCGACTGTTGAGACTATAGATACTCTCGCGGTTGGCATCATGAATTCTGGCTGGCGGAAGGATAAGGTCGTCCTCATTGGGAGCGGGCTCGATACTTTGGCCATAGTTGGACGAGCTTGAGGGATCTGAATAAGTTGTCTGATTCTGGTTAGCGCATACCTCTTTCTGTCAAGGGTCTCACCTCGGACCGAAAGTCAAAGCTGCCAGAGGGCGAGCTATGCGCCATAGCACGGTAGTCTTTGTCAAGTACAGTCTTAAGGACAGTGGCCTTTTATAGCGGAAGAATCTTGTCTGCCACACCCCTGACATATTCAGGGGTACGACAACTCACGTTGTTGTTACATGCGTAGCCTTTAGCTATTCTTGGCGCACGCGGGCTGTGTCGGATTCTCGCAAAGAAGACGGCTGAGGTATAAAAAGGGGTTGCCGTCCTATCAACCTCTGCGTACTTCCAAGATGTTTCTTCTTCCTCTTAGCATTCTGGTCCTTGCGGCAGATGCGACTTTTGAATACTGCGGCGTCAGCAATGGACCGAAAGCAGGTGATGATTATAAGCTTGAGCCCAATCAATGGAACAACAAAGATCGCGGCCTCAAATCGTGCTTGACGTACAGATTTGATGAAAAGACAGACAAGGTTGACTGGGCGGTACAATGGCGCAGCCCTGGAAAGACGCTCGCTCCTAAGGCCTATCCCCACATGCGAGTCAGGAATGGGACCCCAGTTCGCATGAAGGACGTTGCCTTCTTGCAAGCATCTCTCAATTGGACGTACCAGGTTCTGAATAACCCCACCGATGAGGACATGGCCAGCGCTGCGGTACGCGCCAACGTGGCTTTTGACATGTTCTTCGACGCCGACTCTAAAATTGCGCAAGACACTTCTGCTGCTAATTACGAGGTTATGGTGTGGCTCGCTCAATTTGGTCGCGTTGTGCCAATTGGTTACGACGACGTCGCCCCGTATGCCGAAATCAAGCTGTTCGATATCGATTTTTGGATTTACAAGGCCAACAACACCCTGAATCAGCTGGTCATCACTTTTGTTGCCAAGCAAGGTCGACGCATCCATAGCGTGGACTGGGACATGATGGTCTTCTTGCGCCAGGTGTCCATCATCCTGCCGGAGTTTGCACCAGAATTCTGGATTGGACATTTGCAGATCGGATCAGAGCTTTTCGAAGCGGTAAGCTGACCCTTGGCCACCATAATATGCTAACATTGAACAGACGACCGATGTCAAGTTGAGCATTACGGACAGCAGGATCTTGATTGGCGCAACTGAGGATGCCGACAAGCCCAACAAAGACGGTAACGACGCTTTGCCGCCGACACGCGTTCAAAGTAGCGTCCCACTGCCTCCAAAGAAAGATCTCAACAGCTTTGTGCCTCCCGATATGGCTGGTGTGCCTCGAAGCGAGACTGAATCAGGACTCAACTTTACCACAGTCTCTGATCTCGGCTACATTACGGTCGACCAGGCTTCACTCGCTCCACCTCCTTTCAATGCGAGCAAGCTGACCATCAATGGTCACGGCGGAAGCAAGTCTACCAAGAGCGGCGCCGCAGCGGCTGTCTTGAACGTGGAAATCCTGAGTTTAATGGCAGCATTCGTCTTAGCATCTATTCTGTGAGACTGTGAGAGCCATAAGACAGCTTTTTTAGGTCTTTAATTCCCACTGTATTGTCCAAGCTGATCTTGTCCAAGCTGATCATGGCGAGACAGTGGATCTATCGGAGTCTTGTTTGTGATGTTGATCGTGAGAAATCTTCAGATGGCAAGTGCGGTCCAAGCTGGCTGCAGGCCTAGGTGTGGTTCTACGACCGATGGGCATTGCTGATTGGCGCTTCGTCATCAACGATCAGCTACACCAGAATCCAAAAGGCTCAGCAAAGGTGTCAAAAGGTGACGCAATGTGCATGATTTGGTCAAACCTGCGCAATACTCACCAGTTTATCGTCCAAGTATGCTGCAACGCAAACCAAGGTTTTAGCACAACTGGCATGTGTCATTCACAGCCACGATGACTTCATGCGCGACCTGTTGAGAGCTATTGTCGCTAGTATTGTATGTGCAAATTGTTCCTACGAATGCATGATCCGCTCACGGATCACTATTTTCTGGTGAGAGTTCTCAGATGATGTTTGAACGAGTTTGTGTCATTGCTCAGCCACTGTCCTGGCCCGTCATTCAGTGGGGTCACCGAAATTTGGCTCGCCTTGGGCCGGACTTCCAGTCACGCTCAATCGCAGTACGGTTTAGTCATGCTGCTCCTGTGCTTGTTCAACTGTCGTCTCTTCCGAACCATGACTTTGTATTAGCCATGGCCATCTTCGATGCAATCCGAATGACTGTTCAGATTCGTGAGTAAGGCTGCGATGTCCATGCTCGGTATGAATCTCAGGACTGGCAGAGACATGACGACTTCTAGGCTCATTGCGAGGCTGCTGATAACGAAGATCAGGATATCCTTCTGGAACGCGCCAGTATTCAACGTCTGATGAGGTGTTGCGAGGATCAGAAGGAACCTTCTGAGAAACGTCCTTTGCAACAGGAATCCTTCTCGGCTTTTGCTCGTTCTGATGAACAGTCTGATCACTTGGAGGACGAGGCGTGAATCTTGGCTGCCAGCATCCAGTCGGACGCACGATTCGAGCTTGATGCTCTGCTTGAGGCATCATTGAAGATTCTGTCCTATTTTGGAGTGTCATTGCCGCAAAGTGCTGCAGACGGACCTCTCGCAGGTCCTGAGAGTTTCGTGACCTCGGGCTATCCTGCCTGTCAGGTGATTTCTTTGGCGAAGACAAGCCTGGCACGTCGAAAGAATGACCGAGAGCAGGCACTGCCAGTCTTGGCGTGAACGGTCTAGCCGCATTCAATGAGCGCTCCAGTGATTCGAAACTGTTGGCCTGACGCGCGTTCTCTGAACTCGTTTCTCGCTGGCCAACCGAACCTTGTGACGCCGCTTCCGTCGCTGTAGAGCTGACCGATTGAGGCACAACATCAATATCAGCATGTCCCTCATCTTCAGGCACAGGATGATTACACAGAACATTCTGTGTACGCTCCTCTGGCAGAGACGCATGCAGCTGTGCTTCTCGTGCGCGGTGACGACGCTTCAAGACACGCTGTCGTTGCTTCCGGATAGACTGGATCCAATTGTCATAGTCTTGCTCGTTCGGTTTATGTTTCACCATCTCTCGCAAACGCATGGCAACATGTTCTGGCTCGTCATTCTCGTGTATAGCCAAGTTGAGCTGTCTCTCGCTGTCATAGTCAGTCTCTTCCTTGACATCCAGGAACCGCGAACCCATCCGTGAACTCTAGGCGAAATAGGAAGGCAGCGCGATCGGCGTTCGGGCCAAGAAGAAGCGTACTAGGGTATTCTCCTAGGTCTGCTTGCTTGGCAGTTGGTGAGACGATAGGCACAGCTTTGTTCTCTCTCGGTGGGAGGACGAATTGATCACTGTAGTAGCCAATGCTGTGCGTCGTGTACATATCAGTCTGCTCGGCATCCGCTCGATCGTCAGTCATAGACCACAGCACTCTGAAGAAATCTCACCGAGGACCATGCGCAGTCTCTCATTCAGCGTCCTCTTTTCTTGCTCGAGATATGCTAGTTGCGACTGGATGCGCTTGATCTCTTCGTGTCTGGCTTCGTTGAGCTGTTGCAGGCTGTGTGCACTCATGTTGCTCCCCTCAGCCTCTCTGATAGCATCAGCTGCAGCAGGAGCTATGGCACCCTTCGATCGTTCCTTGAAGGCGATGAGACTGAGTGTCCCAAGCGTCAAAATCAGGAGAGCACGAAATCAGAGTGGCAAAAGGAAGCACTTTGACCGAGAGAGCTAGTCTTGCTATCCATGCTTCGTACTTGTCGATAGCTCAGCCGTCTCAATCAAGTACTCGATAGCCATAGCACTAGATACTCATATCTTTCGTGCTAGAGTAGTCCTCTCTCTCTCTCTCTCTCTCCCGCCACTGCCGCTCTCTTTCATTCTCCGCAAAACCGCATCTTCAGCCAGATCCAAACCACAAGCAGATCACCCAACTACGGGCTTGACACAAGAGACAGGAGCAGCCTATCCACCAGCACAGCCATGGCAGAGCAACACTCCCTTCTCATGATCCCAGGACCAATCGAGTTCTCCGATAATGTCCTCAAAGCCATGTCCCACCCATCCGTCTCCCACGTCGCACCCAACTTTGCAAAAGTCTTTGGCGAGAACCTCACTCTCCTCCGCAAGGTTTTCCTCACAGATGCAAAGGATTCACAGCCATTCATCGTGTCCGGATCAGGTACCATGGGTTGGGACTTTGTTGCAGCGAATATGGTTGAGCAAGGTGACGACGTGCTTGTTTTGCACACAGGGTACTTTGCCGATTCATTTGCCGAGTGCTTCGAGTGCTATGGTGCAAAACCGACCCAGCTCAAGGCCAAAATTGGCAGCCGACCTTCGCTCGACGAGATTGAAAAGGCACTCTCGGAGAAAAAGTACAAGATGATCACCATCACCCACACCGATACCTCGACTGGTGTCCTTTCCGACGTCAAGGGCGTCTCGGCGCTCGTGAAGCGCGTCTCACCCGACACGCTCGTCTGCGTCGATGGCGTCTGCTCAATCGCCTGCGAAGAACTCCAATTCGACGCATGGGGCGTCGACGTCGCCCTCACGGCAAGTCAAAAGGCACTCGGCACACCAGCAGGACTCTGTGTCATGATGGTCTCTGGACGTGGTATCAAAGCCTATGAGAATCGCAAATCCCCACCTGCCACGTATTTCGCCAGTTTCAAGCGTTGGATCCCGATTATGCAAGCGTATGAGCAACAAACTGCAAAATACTTTGCAACGCCTGCCGTGCAGCTTATTTACGCATTGAATGCATCACTGAAGGAGATTCTTCAGGAAAGTATGGAAACACGATTCAAGCAACATGCAGAGGCTTCAGACTACGTTAAAAGTGAGCTGACCAAAATGGGACTCAAGCAGCTAGCGGTCGATCCAGCATACGCAGCACACGGCATGACCGCCGTCTATACCCCGAACGAAATGCCAGTAAGTGAGTGGATGCCCAAACTATCAAGCAAAGGTGTCGTCTTTGCTGGTGGTCTGCACAAAGAGATTGCTACAAAGTACTTCCGTATCGGTCATATGGGCGTCTCAGTACTTGACAAATCGCGGGGCGATGTGGACAAGGCGTTGAATGCCATCAGAGAGGCATTGAAGGAAATTGGGTATACCGCTTGACGCCAGGAAGAAGCCAAAAGCAAGCTGTAATTTGTTGCATCTTGGAGGAAAATGAAAACGGAAAGGCAAAGGACTTGGCATTGTCTGATGGCTTCGTCTCGGCTACATACGTTGAATATGGATAGAAACTATTTGATGCCATCACACAACAATTTGACCACAATGAGCTGTCTCGCGGCATTTGATGAGGCATGCATCGACGCTAGTCGTCACAACGCGCAAGAGTGCCTCATACTGTGTAATGCGACCTCTGAGAGCATCCTTCTCAGCCGTGGCTGAAGTCTGCAAGCCTCGCACGTTGTGTTCGTGAATGGGCGGAAGAGCCGATCCGGCTGTAGGCTTCTTGCGACGACATGAAAGGCGGTAGCAGCCAATTGTGCGGCCTCGAGCTACAGTCATGGGTTTGTCTTTGACTTGAGACTGGACTTGGCCAGGCGACAGGATTGCTGTTGGGCTGCATGGCTTGCCATCTCGTGAGGTCGTTGTAAGTGCAGTTTTCAGCTTGGCAGGAGTCGAAGCGGCCATGGGGGCTGCTGCCGGTGCCATAGTCACTTCTCGGGAGTGAACATCCGCGGGAACCTTTTCGGCCTCCATTGGCAAAGTCGCGCTCTTGACTGACGTGGGTGCGGAAAGAGCCTTGCTTCGCACCGATGCGGCTCTTTCCTGCCCCGAGCGCACAGATGCTGCTTGACTCTTGATCGAAGCAGCCTTGTCATGCGTAGCTGGCAGAGCTTGATGCTCGGACGATGCTCGGCTCCTAATCGTGGCAGCTTTTTCAACAATTGAAGCAGCTGCCGCACTCAGCTCGTGGTATGAGCTCAGTGCCGAAGATGCGCAGCTACCAGGAGACTGAGACACAGCACTCTTATCAGTCTTCTTTGTCTCGATAGACTCGGGCTTGGCACCGCTCAACATACTTTCGCAGTCTTCCCTAGCATCCTGCATGACGCTCTCACACTCGACATCAGAAGGCAAGGAATCGTGGTTTCGCACGACAGGTTCAGGTGCAGGCGTGCCTGGGTTGCCAGTGTTGAGTAGTGGCTCGCGATCTGCTTGTTCTAGCTTGCCAGAGCCACGACGGAGATGGACCTTGGCACGCTGCAATAGCGATGCACGATTCTTGACATCATGGGCAGCATGGGGTTCTTCTTCAAGGTGAGGCTGCTCCATGGTTGACTTGAGACGTAAAGACGATATGGCGAAAGCTTGAAAGCTAGGAAGAGGCAATCAGCAGCGCTTTTGATTTAGAGCCCTTGTTTGGACAAAGCATCTATCTATATGAAGCTATTCGATATCTTTGGTTGACAGCATGATGTGGTCAACAAGTATATCTTTGTCAGCTCCGAAGGGGAAACATGGGCGTCAGACGCTCGTCGTCTTCTTCAGCATTGGCTGCGAATGTCGTAGTATATGTCAGGAGTGCATGTTTGGTCAAGCAACGGAATCTTGGCTTGATGCCGCGAAGATCAAATTCGCACGCGGGAAAGCGATGGTAAACAACACATATGTAGTCGAACCTCCCATCTGCTTATAGCAATAGTAGCCATGCTGGCATGATGGCACGCTCACATTCTTGCTGACTACAAAGCTCTTGTTGTCACCTTGTGACTGATCTGTCGGAATGATCATCAGGATCACATCATCAAAAAGCTTCCCAGGGCCGCATGCTATGACTTGCTTCTATATAAGACGACTGCAGGTCATTCCTGGTCCGTTTTGAACACCTGATCACCGTTTGACAGTCTCTTGTTGGCACTGGCTTTCTAGATGGAGAGGTATTCCAAATTCATTGCTTTTCAGCTTTGTTTGTCAAGCAGCGTTCCGGTATGTCTTCAGGGGCTTCGCTGCCGGACTCAAGCGATGCTGTCTCTCCTATCTTCTCAGTAAAGTACTATCTCTATCGTGAGCACGTTCGCGTCTAAAGTCAAACAGTCCTACATGGTTCGTCTGCGCCCTAAGTACATCTTAGTCGCACTCTTGGGAGCATCCGTAGCATGGCACACACTTCGTTCTGTGCTCGTGGACAATGCAAAGCAGGGTGACGCCGCTCTTTCGGCATCTCTCACAAGCGAATTGACAGCCGAGATGAGAACACATATCACTGCGCGTCTCGAAGACGGCGTTGCGCAACTCATCAACCTGCACGAAAAGACGACACCAGTGCAACAGCTTTCCTTCCCCAAAATCATTCATCAGACATCACCACGTCTGTATGGCGTCAGGCTTCAGAAGGCACTGAGCTGGATTTACGCAAATAAGGGTATGGACTATCGCCACTGGGATGATAAGGAAGCATTGGAATTCGTGCGCTTGAATGCAAAGGACGTCTTTCCGTTATACAGCTCGCTCAAGTCGCCTGTTGCTCGAGCGGATATTTTCCGCTATCTAGTCTTGCACCATTTTGGAGGCCTGTACACAGACATTGATACGACTGCAATGCGTCCGTTGCATACATGGATTCCGCCAGAGTTCGATCAATCCAAGATTAACCTTGTCGTGGGCGTTGAGGTGGATGAACCCAGTATCACAGATCCTGCTGCGATTCTCAAATGGGGCTGGGCTAGCAACTTCCACATCAGTCAGTATACGATTTTTGCTCGTCCACAACACGCTGTCTTATCAAGGGCCTTGAAGTTGACGGTTGAGAATCTTGAAAAGCTTGCTTTGCAACGCAAGACGAATATCAAGCAGCTCAAGCTTTCGAAAGTGGACGTTGTGCGGCAAACTGGTCCTGGCCCTTTCACGCAAGCCGTCCTGTCTTACCTTGAGGTCACGCCAAAGGATCTGCATGGCCTGACAAAACCCAAGCTGGTCAAAGATGTCTTGATTCTACCAATCACTGCCTTTGCGCCAAACCAAAGACATTCCAATAGCGGAAGGTCCGACGATCCTAAATATGCCATGGATGTGCACCTGGTGCATCGCTTCCAGAGCAATGAAGGCCCTTCTTGGAGATTGCTTGGCGGATTTTGATTGACAAGCGCTTCCCTCAGTCGATGAGGTTTCTGGCGTGTGTAAGTCCAATAGCCTACGCTATTTCTTCTTCTCATGCAGGATTTGCTGTTCCTTCGTCACGCTTCAGGAGATTGTCGACCGATGCTACTCCGCGTTTTGCATTGATATTTGCGGCTGACCGGCGCATGCGTGATACTGCGCTTGTCTCTCGTTCGGCTTGGGTAGATATTACGCTACTAGGGTTCTCAAAATGCCGCTTTTTCGCATAGAGCATTGCTTGCTTTGTTGCCAGCCTCCGTGCTGATCTTCCATGACAAGCCATGTACAGACTGCACTCAAAATCACATGAAAGACTGCATCACGCTCTAAGCAGTATCTCGATTTCGCTAGTGACTGTATTTGCACCAAATCAAGGGCACTCTAACAGCTGCGCACAAAATAATCCCCAACATGCTCGAGATGTCTACCTGCTGCACATTCAAAGCAACGAACCCATTTTGACGCGACTGTCATATGGCTCTCGATCATGCTACTGTCAGGTCTCTAATTACAAGACACGGCAGACGATCCCTTTGCGTCCAATTTATGGGCAACGACGGGAAGTTTTCGAGTAAGGCACTCATTCTCTGCCAGTAGAATTGAGCCGCAATTTCTGCCTTTTCATGCGTCCCAATGCTGCTGCATCCCACATGTTTTCTACTGTGCTACACCTGCCAAAATTTGCTCCCAATCTCTCTTCAACCAATCCGAAATAAATAACGGTAGGGATCGCGCTTGTCAAAAGCGACCCATGCCCAACATATCGCTTGGCACTCGAGGATACCCATCGAGCCGGCCATGCTTGAACGCTTCAGCAAGCGCGTACTCATCGCTGTAGCTATCGCGTCCTTTCTAGCTTCGACACTTGTCGTCCTGAGCTTTTCAAATCACGATATTATCAATAAAACACTCAACTCATTTGAGCCTCTCACTGCCGTCGTATCGCGGCCCTGGCGCAAAGCTGAGGGCTGGCCCGCACGATGTACCTCGAGACCGTATCAAGTTCTGGCGCTTGGCGACTCCATCACCGCTGGCTGGGAACCAGTTCACCCTTCTGAGAATACACCATACTCTGCGCAGCTGAGCAGCGTCGTCCGGCATCCATTGGCGATATACACAGAAGCGTTGCCTGGACGTAAGAGCCAGGAAGTTCTCGATAAATTGGTGGAAGCGCAACGTCACAATACTTACGATATCATTATCATCATGAGTGGCGCGAACGACATCCTTGCGCCTGGAGCAATAGAGGTCTTCGATCCGGAGCCCGTCATCCATACTCTTGAAGAGCTTTGGCGCACGGCCTTGGCTGGCAGCACTGAGACGCTTCTTGTTATCCTGAATTTATTCGACATCGCGTATGAGCCATATGACCAGCGCGTCAAGACTTTGAATACTCTGATACCAGATGCGGTCGCGAAGCTCGAATCGGATCGCATCAGTCTCATGGATATCAATGCTCAATTCACAATGAATGGCATGACACCAGAAGATACAACGCGCTACTGGGCAGATCCCGTTCACCCGACTGGCGAGGGGTACAGACTTATGGGACAACTGATAGGCAAGCATCTGGATGGACTCATTCGTTGTTGATACCACTCGCACAAAGTCAATTGGATCACACTCATGATCATGACAGGCGAGAGTCGCATCATTGTACAGCCCACGCGTCAAATCGTTGCCTCTACCACTTCGTTATGCTTTCTACAGTCACACGGCAATGGAGCGGCCTAGCCAGGCTTGGAATTACACATTTTTCCTGACGTTGCGACGTCGTAGATTCACAATGTTGATTTTGAGAGCACGAGCCAAGCACAGATGGCCATGCATGAATTTTATGAACTGCAATAGGCTACAAGCCAAAGATACACATTGCTCAACGCTTTCTTCAATTATAAAAATGTCATTCAAACATTTCCACGGCGTCCGCCACGCTTGCCACGCTCGATATGCGCCTTGAGCTCTTTCCGCTTAATGGTCAACTTCTTCATACTCTTGCCTTGAATGTCCTTGCGATGCTTCACCATCAGGAAGTTCTTCTTTCGCGCCTTTTCCTTGTTTGTGGTAGACCTGCCTTCCTCTGATCTGCCGCCTTTCTTGCTGCCGAACTTCTCACGTCCTTCACGACCTTCAAGCACTGTCGCCATACGACCTTCACGATCCGCCTTGATGCGCTTGCGAGGTCCTTCAATTTGTGCGGCATCGATGAAATCGCCATCATCCTCTTTACGCTTCACACTGAGTGCGTGGTGAGTCTGCTTGCCTGGTGCAGCAGCACGTAATTCAGCCAGCTTTTTGAAATCTGCCGGAGTCAAAATACGTTGCGTGGCGATACTCTCCGTAACCGGCTTTGGTTCTGGCTTAGGTTTCGCCTCTTCCTCCTCATCCGAAGAGAACTCAATCTCGCCATCACTTTCAACATTGATCCATCCGCCCTCGGCCTCATCTTCTTCCGACTCAATCTCAAAGTCATCCCAACCCTCATCTGGCTCCTCCTGCGCATAGTGCTCTTCCAACAACTCGAGGCCATCAATGCCACGCGTGACATTCCGCTCAACACCAAATTGCGCACCTTCAGCCGTACCAGCTGATAAGCCAATCGTCGCACTCTTCCCGCGATCCTTCTTGGCGAGCATTTCCGGCGCTACATCACGGTAGAGTGTTATAAGTGACCTGGACGCCATCATGACACCTTTATCCTTTGAACCCTTATACTCTGTCAAATCTTGCAATAGCGTCTCGTCCATCGCTAATGGATTCCTTAAGCAAATCTCTCTGATCGAGTTGAGTCCAGCACAGACCACTTCAGGTGATACGCCCGTCGTGACGAATTCATTTGCAATCTTCTTGATGCTTGGAGAGATAATTTCCGGTGGCACAAATTCATGTACGGCACCAGCGAGCGATGCGAGAATCTTGGTGACATCGCGTTGATGCGGACTAATCCATTTCGAGAGAAACGAATAAAAGGGCAAAACAGTAAGCTTGTGGTAACCGAGCAGTCTCGACAAAAGCGCCATAACGAGCATTTTGTGATCAAATGATAAAGGCCGCTTTGATGCGAGGTGCACTGAATACAGCTTTTCCGCAAAGGACTGCGGATCGTGCAATATTTGCAAAGCAGAAAAGTTGACTGATCCTTGCCTTGGTTGCTTTTTGCGCTTATTCTCCGCGACGATAGCCTTGCGCACTTTATGCGCACGCGACTTGGATGTTTTGTTGACACCGGCCGCATGCTGCAGTTGCCGTAGATCTGGGCCTTCATCTTCGCTCTCGTCATCTTCTTGCTCAACACCCATAAAGAAATGCAGACCACCGAGCATGACTTTTGTATGCAAACTTAATGCGGCAATTTTGCAAATCTCGGCGACGCGCGCATCACCACTCCATATATTCTTAGCCCATAGCTCTTTTGTGAGTCGGATGGCCCATACGCCGCTACTTTCGTGGTTGACCATGTCGAATAGAATCGATTGCACAGTCTTGTTGAGTGCTACATTTTTCGACTTTGCATTTTCTGTCTTGATGCTAGTGAGGATGGCGTCGTAGAGTTGCGCTCTGAGCGCTTTACTGTTGGATGCTGAGAGAATGGGAATGAACGTCTTGATGAGATTGATGGAGGTCAGAACGCCCTTATTGCGCAACAGTACCAAATTTTGCACAATCTTCTCGCGCAAGTCGGCATCCAAGACTGCATGGTGCTTTGTGAGGAGGTACGCCAGGTCATCCGGGAACGTCTTTGTTTCTTGCGGAAAGCATACGGCTACCTGTGCAATGAACGTTAGAAGCTCTCCGAATTTGTGATTAGGCTGCGCCGGGCTTTGCTTGAAGATGGCGAGCGTGGTCGAGTAGTGGTTGAGTTGTTGCAGAAACTCTTCTCTGTACGAAGGCGGGTCTCGTTTCAGTAGGTTTTGCAAAGACAGCAGATTGGTTGGAAGAACAGCCGCTCTTCCGCCCTTGTTCTTGAGGCCTCCCATCGCCTTCTCGTCCCCTACAGCCCCTTGGATGATATACCCTCTTGCTCTTCCTTTTCGAATTTCAAATTTTCCCGCCGACGTCGCATGTGGCGCAGTCAAATTGTGGCTAGTGCAGCAGGCGGCGAGATTCAAAGTCAGAAGAAGCAGCAAAGTCATCTTCATCCTCTCGTTCCTCGACGTCAAGCGCATGGGAAGAGCGGGCTGCAATGGCCATGGTACGTCTGTACACCAGATAGCTTGTTGCAATGCCAAGCGCCAGGCCAAGCGCAATAGAGATCCAGTTGAACAGTGTACTCTGGCTGTCTTTACCATCGTCATCTGAAAGACTCGCAAGACGGCTGCCGATGAATGCATGGATCCAGATCCTTGGCAGAGCAATGACTGTAGCTGTCATAAACTTGCTATAGCTGATAGACGGAATCGTCGACAAAGCTGCATTCGAGAGTGAAAAGGGAAAGGGGCAGTATCGAATCATAACTAGGAGTGTCATGCCACTTGATCCGTCCAGTGCAGCCGTCAGCGCGCGGAAATGCGTATTTGACTCTGTCATACGCTCCGCATAGGCTGTCAGGAAACGGCGATAGACAGCAAATGTGATGGCGGCGCCGATGACTGATCCAAGGGCGCCGATAGACCAGCCGACACCGAATCCATACACGTATCCAGCAAGTGTAATAGAAGTGCTGTAGCCAATCAAGGGCGGAAATGAGGTAGCCGCTGTCGCGCCAGCAAGAGCTAGCCAAGCCCAATGTGACCGCCGCATATCAGCCTTGAGCGGCTCTAAGGCTTTGAAGATCGCTCGATGGTACAGGCCGAATAGGACGGTAAGGCCTACGGCCAGCGAGATGAAGCATGCAGCGTATAGTTTCTGGCCGAGGGAAAGTTGCACATACTGCTTGCCTGTGCGCCTTGCTGCCTGTCTGATGCGCTCCATGCCTTGCCTCTATGCCTCTATGCCTCTTCTTTCTCTTTGATCTCTTTGTCCTTCTTGTGGAAATGCGCCCGCACAGACCAAACGACACAACAAGCAAGAATACAAGGGGGACGCGCACTCGGTGACAGCTGCAGTGACGCGCGCATAGGTGCCAGTAGTGAGGCAGAGGCGTCAGGTGAGGGATGCAGCAATTCAGCGATATCAGGCCAGCGCCAACGCCGCCAAGCGCATGGTCAGGCGCCATTAATAAAAATGCCATCAGTCTACCGACCAGCAACCCGAATTCCCAAGGATACGGCGGTCTGGCAGCAGTTGTCAAGCAGGGATGGGCTAGTGTCAAAGAAGATGGCATCAAGAGCTGGATATGGACGAAAAAGTATCTCATCCTCAAAGAAGGCACTCTCAATATGATGAAGAATGAACAAGCCACGAGCCCGTCTATTCAAATACCCTTGCGCGAGGTCAGCAACGTACAGCGCCTCGAAAGCAAATCACCATGCATCGAAATCCTACGCGACATGAACGGATTACAGGCGCGCACATTCATCATCGCGCTCAAAACAGACTCAGAACTATACGCGTGGATGGATGAAATATACAACAGATGCCCTATGCTTGGCGTGTCAAAACCAACGAACTTTACACATAAAGTACATGTCGGCTTTGATCCGGCATCTGGTGGGTTCACAGGCTTGCCAGAGGAATGGTCGAAACTGCTCAAGACATCAGCCATTACGCGTGAGGACTACGCACGCAATCCTCAAGCAGTCATTGAAGTGCTTGAATTCTACTCAGACATCCGCAAGAGGGAGGAGAAAGAGACTGCGTATAATGAGCGATACGGTTCCCAGTCCACCCATCCACTTGCCATGCCAAATAGGCGCGAAGTATTGGACCACGGTATCGAGCAGGACTCCACATCAGCTGCAACCACAGGTCTCAAGCAATTACAATTACAATTACAACCATCGCCTGCGATACAAGCAAGCAGACCAGCACCAGCACCACCGAGACCACGTCCAGCTCCTCCAGCACCTGCAACACAGCATTCGCAACCACAGCAGCAACAATCCTACACAACCTTTTCACCATCCATCAATACGACTGGAAGTGGCGCCAGTGCACGCGCTGCAGCAGCTGCTATGGGTCTACAAAGACCGCCGCCACAACAGCAAGCACAACGTCCTGCACCACCAGCACCGGTTCCCCGAGCGCCGCCACGTATGCCAGCGACACAACCGCTTATCACGAAGAAGTCACCTCAGCTTGGTAGTCAGCAGCCGCAAAAGATGGTGCCATTGCCGACCGGTACGGGCAAGGAGAAGGTAGCGCCTGCGGTAACGAAATTGACACGCGCTGAAGAGAAGCGTATTTCAGCCATGTCGGAGCAGCAAATTATGGAGAAATTGAAGAGTGTTGTTTCGCCTGGCGATCCGAACGGCCTTTATCAAAAGTTGAAAAAAGTCGGTCAAGGAGCATCTGGAAGTGTTTATGTGGCAAAGGCATTGCATGACCCAAAACTTGGCAAAGTTGCCATCAAGCAGATGGACCTCGCGCATCAGCCGCGCAAGGAACTCATTGTAAATGAAATTCTCGTGATGCGCGAATCGCAACATGCCAACATTGTCAACTTTCTCGACTCCTTCCTACGTGGACCAGGTGAACTATGGGTCATCATGGAGTACATGCAGGGCGGCGCCTTGACTGACATTATCGACAACAACCATCTATCAGAGAGTCAGATCGCACTTATCTGCCAAGAAACATGCAAAGGACTCGAACACCTCCATTCGCACAAGATTATCCACCGCGACATCAAGTCAGATAATGTCTTGCTCGACGCTGCCGGACACGTCAAAATCACAGACTTTGGATTCTGCGCCAAGCTGACAGAGGCCAAGTCAAAGCGTGCCACCATGGTAGGCACACCCTATTGGATGGCTCCTGAAGTAGTCAAGCAAAAGCAATATGGTGAAAAGGTTGATATTTGGTCCCTTGGCATCATGGCTATTGAGATGATCGAGAATGAACCGCCGTATTTGGATGAAGAGCCGCTTAAAGCGCTTTATCTCATCGCTACGCACGGCACGCCGAAACTCAAGGCGCCAGAGAAGCTGAGCAAGGATTTAAAGGGTTTCCTGTCAGTATGTCTGTGTGTGCAAGTCAATGCACGAAGTAGTGCAAAAGAACTGCTCGACCACGAATTCTTTGCCGGCGCATGCAAGCAAAGCGATCTCGCACCGCTACTAGCCTTCAAGACGGCTTCATAGAAGAAGCGCAAAGCGTCTTGTCATGTTTGAGTACTCAGCGTAGCATATTTTTCTTTCATGACGCGGTGAGTTGGCTAGCATGGACCTCATGTAGGAATGTCTCCCATCGGTCGACGCAGCGCCGGACACGGCCTCGTGCGGTGTCGCGATCGAGTGTAAACCACTCGCGATGCACACTGCCGCATCCTTCGCATGTTCGTCGAACATTGACTTCTTGTAGTTCAAGATGAATGAGGCGCTCCAAAAGAGGAGCATACAGAGTCGGGAAGCTATCCAGGAAGTCAACTTGCTGCTTGCATTGTCGCGTCCACTGCTTGAGTCGTCTCTCAACAGTGCTAGTACGTCCAATCTTGAGAGAAATTTCTGGCGTCCAGATGTGGTCGCCGTCAAGACGGAAGACGTAGATGTATTCGTACTCTGCTGTAGGTGCCAATGCCCCTGACATAGCGCCTACTGTGAGGCTGTTTGCGAATGCTGCTAGTCTTTTGTATTGAACCTCAGACAAATGACACATTGCCGCATCGCTAGGCAATGGTACTTGTGGACGGGCAGGTGGAGGCGAAAGCGACAGCGTTTGAAAGTGCTCTTGCAATGCTAGATGATTCTGCAAGATGCGGTCCGGAAGAGCCACAGATGTTGGATCTGGTGATGTTGTCTCCAGATCAAAGACAACCGGTTTGCGCTTCAGTTTTGATGATATCATTTCGGCAGCTACCTCTGGCTGTTTCTCGACTAGTGTAACCTCTGGTTGTTGCTCAGCCGTTGACGGCATGCACAAACCCCCGAGACAGCTAGTCCAGAAAGATGATGCCTCGCCTGATGCTGGCTCTTCGACTTGGAGAGGCGCTCGCAAGGTCGTTGGAAAGGCCCGCATGGGCTTCTCGACACTCGGCTCATGCGCTACAACGCCATTAACCTGCTGATGCATTTGAGCCAATTCTTCAGCCGTGAACTTTGGCTTGGAGATAAGCCGCTCCAGCGGCGGCTTGACTGTTCTGTCTACAGGACGAAAGAGCATTATCTGTCCGTCCGATGTTGCCTGAGGCGGCGCCGCTCTTTGCTGCTGGTCGCGATGGTGGTGGCAGTACCTCTCGACACGCGAAGCACTTATAGTATTCCTGCAAGGCTGACCTCTCGCATTGATTCCGCGACAAAATAGCGCTTCGGGCGACGAAGGCCCTCCTCTAGCACTCATAGCATGATTGAACGTTCGCCCGTGCGTGTGTGTGGAGGGATTGTCGCGCCCGTCTTTGAAATTTGCAACTCAATTTTGTCGACATTCCATCCCGCATGACCAAGAAGATGCTTAGGACGCTGTTCGCTGCTAGTGCGAGAAAGTCTGGTCAAAGACAGCTGATACGCTTCTCTTCAACACTCGCTGATGCACATGCTGCATTACAAGCTGAAAACCTGCCAAAAGCACAGACACTCTTCCAAGAACTCACACGACACTCTAAAGCTACAACAGCAGACTGGTACAATCTCGGTGTCATCCAATGGATGCAGCGTGATGCAGCTGGTGCAGTCTCATCCTGGGAGTCGGCACTCAAAGCGAAAGATGAGGACAAGCAAACGCTTTCGTCTTGCCATACCAATCTTGCCAACTACTACCTGCTTGCCAAGCAAGATACAAGCAAAGCAAGCAGTCATTTGGCAGAAGCTGTCCAATTGACGCCAGAGGATGGCGAGATTCGTTACAACTATGGCCTTGTCCTTGAAAAGCAAGACGAGCTACAATTGGCTCTTGAAAACTACTTGCGTGCAGAAGAGCTAGGTGTTTTGAAGGACGAACCGAGCCGCATGGAGACACTTATCCGCAATGTCAGTGCAAAGTTGTTGGCAAGGAATAAGGAGATTCCGGAGACGCCGGAAGAGGTCGAGGCGCGCCGCATGCTCGATGAGGCCAAGGCGAAAGCAGACGCTGGTGGTATGGGCACGCAGGTCGATTGGGGAAAGCATGGTGATGGACGCTGATGGCTTTCGACTGCGCTTCAGAAGCCATTACAGCTCATGCAGAGAATCAGAAATCCCTTGCATGACATGTCTTCTGCTTATTGAGCTATATCATATCATGTCAATACAGCATTAACGACTGTGGGTCTCAATCTTGCACATCAGACTGATTGACTCAAGTCCACTCCTGAACGCGCTGCCTAGATTTCCATCTGAACAGCTTCACGGCCCGCTCTTATGATTTGATTTGAGTTTCTCACTATCCATGGATGTCCTATGAGAGAGATGCGCTCTACTTATACTTGCGCATCTGTCAGTCGACTTTCCATGAGCTTCAATGACTTGCTTCTCAATGGGTCTGGCTAAGTCTACGGACCCCATCGAAGCTTCTTAGAGAAGTCCAGATGTTTCCATAAACATACTCCCAAGCCATGTGATCAGTCATGGTTGTTGCTCGACTTTTGACACTACCACTAAGCGACATGACAAGATCCTAAAGTCTATGTCAACTTCCTGAAGACCGCAAGGCTATAGTGAATATATGGGTATTCAGAGTGAAGTACAATTGCAAGGCTGACGGGTCCGTGGAAAAGTTCAAAGCAAGACTTGTGGCAAAAGGCTTCTCACAAAAGCAAGGCATTGGTACAATGAAACTTTGCACCTGTCGCGAAATTTACGTCGATTTTAGGGCAATTTTAGCGTTGGCAGCGCAGTTCGACCTCGAGGTGCATCGAAATCTCGTCTTTCCATATTCTGCTCAGCGTCATCGAAGAATAGTACACAATTGCAGTCTCATCTCAGTAGCATTGAATTCACCATTGTAAACATTGAGAATTTCAGTGCCATGATTTCTGATTCTTTACAACGATGCATTCCATGACTGCCTCGACTGATCCCTTCTTGGGCACGGCGCAACTCTGACTCCTATCTGAAAACGTTGAAACGTTTCTCCAAAGTTGAATGAATAGAGCTTTTTAGACTATAAACTGAAGACTAATCCACATCTAACAGAAGAAGTTGTACACACGCTTGTAAAGGGGTTGCTGCTTCTCAAGTGCCTTCTCAGCCGCAATCTCCTCAGCAGTGTCCCAGCACTTACGTCCAGTATCGAGATCCATCTGAAGCACACCGACAGGGCGTGTCTTGAAGATGGCAAAGCCGATAATGTAGAAGACGATGACGACGGGTGCAGCCAAGTATGACTTGAAGAAGCCTTCGGCGGACGCAGGGCTACCGAGTGGTGAGACGGCGACGTAGAGCTGAAGAGCAAGCACGAAGATGACGAGGAAGAGACCGAGGTATGATCCAATCTCGCCCCAAGCGGCCGTCACTGGGATCTCAGCGACCGAGTGACCCTGTGCGCGCCAGCCTTGACGGAAACGAATGTGGCAGAGACAGATGGATCCCCATGTGAAAAGAGTCGACAGACCAGCCACAGCCAAGAGCCAGTCAAAGACATCACCACCTTCAGCAGCCAAGTTGACGTAAGCGAGTGGGCCAAAGGCAAGTGAAATGATGGTAGCAGTGAGAGGGCGTCCGCATTTGTCGATATAGGCGAGGAACTTGGGTGCGAATCCTTGCTGGGCGAGAGCGCACATGGTACGCGAACCACCGTACACACAAGCGTTGGCGATCGAAAGAACAGAGATCATGACAGTGACATTGACGAGGTGGTCAATACCCTTGATACCGGCCTTGGCGACGACAATGACGAAAGGTGAAGCGCGAGCATCGTATGAGCTGGTTCCACCGGTAAGACGGGGCTCGTTGTATGGCAAAAGCAAGCCGATAAGGAGAAGGGTCAAAATGTAGAAAATGGTGATACGCCAAAAGACCTGCTTAATGGCGGAAGGAAGGTTCTTGCGTGGGTTGGCAGACTCTGCAGCGGCCAAACCGACAAGCTCAGTACCCGCGAAGGAGAAGGCTGCAGTAACAAACACTGAGGCAACACCCTTGAAGCCATTTGCAAGCGGTCCTGGATCGCGCCAATAACGCCCACCGACATATTCTGAGTATGCACCGCTTGAAGGACCGCCACCGCAGTTCATGATGATGGCGATGAAGATGAACATGATGACAATAAGCAATTTCCATGCAGATGCCCAGAATTCTTCCTCTGCAAAGCCAAGAGCGCCAAAGACGTTGATGAGAATGATGAAAATCCAGAAGATAGTGATCCAAACCGCGATACTGATGCTCCCGTCCGTGTCCCAATATTGCACAGTCAACGAAGCAGCAGTCAACTCAAGGGGCAAGACGATGACCCACTGGAAGACGTAGTTCCATCCCATCGCGAAACCCCATGCAGGATCCAAAAATCGATTAGCCATAGTGTAAAATCCGCCCTCAACAGGGTACATGACAGCGAGCTCGCCCATAGCGTGAACGACACAGAAAAGCATGACTCCCATAATGACCCAAGCAAGCAAGACACCGAGAGGTCCACCACGAGCGAGCGCACCACCGGAGCCGATGAAAAGACCGGTACCGATGGATCCACCGACAGCAATCATCTGAAGATGACGGTTCTTCATTACGTGACGGAGAGTGGGCGCCTCCTCATGGTATCCGGCCGATGGGTCGTTCGGGTCGTTGGGTACCATGACGGTATCGGCGCGCCTGAACGAGTCGGCATTGATACCGAGGCGTGTGGCGAGGGGCAAGTCCTTGCCGGTGTCGTGAAGAGGGCCGTGTCCGTATTTTTCGACATCCTCGCCGGGCGATAGACTGCGCTTCTCTACCAGAGATGTTGCAGGAAGCCCTGCAAGGGTCTGCTTTTGCATGGCCGAGTCTGGGGCACTCATGGCGAAAGGTTAGAAGAACACTCAGTGGGGGCGAATGGAGGCCTTAAGTAAATCTGCTTTCCTCTGATTCACTGTGGAGGGGGCGGTAGGTGTATCTCTCTCGCTCGCTCCAGACAATCTCGTAGCGCGCAAACAAGACGATCGTGCTGTTTCGAATGAAGGCTGAGTCGACACCCGCCGGCGTTGAAACCCTCTTGAGCAGAAGGTGCAACTTGTCGCAGCCAATCACCGTTATCTCTTTCTTCTTATTGAACATCCCATACAGCCACCCTCGCTAGTCGTGTGCTAGGCAGATCCTTATGTCCTAGCAGCACGGATAAAGGGTATCGCATAGAGCAAATATTTGCAAGATAGCGGTGTGTATCTGGGCCGTATCAGGGCTGCTAATGGTGCGAAGAAGGCCCGACCGGAGATACTCGTCCTGATAGATACGCACCCACTTTACCCAATTCTGCCCTTTCAACCGGGTTTGGCCTATTTGGAATCTGTGATCCTGCATTCTCGTTGGCCAGACTTCAGATTGTGGCACTTTTTCAGCACCCGCCACACGGTATCTGTGGCACAGTCGGCCTCGGCATGCCGCATGCTCTATTCTGCCCGCTTCAACACAAGGAGGATCGTCCCATGCTGCTTGGGCAATACTCGTGTCGTGTGCATCTCGGACTGACCTTCAAAAGGCGGGGTGCACGCGATCTTGCATAGATTAGCGTCAGCCTGGTAGTCATACCTTGATGCTTTAAGAGGTGCCAGGCAGACAAATAGCCGCCAGGACGCTAGACAGACCCACGATATCTTATTGTTGTCGCAGCAGTCACGATTGCAAACAACATATGAACAAAGGCTGTCCCGCGGATTCATTCAGGCTTAATCTTTCAAGCCCAAGGTGGAGGCACTGAGAATTTGAGGAAGATTGTGGCCATGCAAGATTAGACGAGGTATTCTGCCGCTCGTCGGATGGATCCGAAATGGACCAAGCCGGGATTTGCGAGATGAACTTGTGAAGAAGTGAAAGATTCCAAGCTTAGACATTGGACGACCGCCGCGACTGTTGTACAATTGTAGTCTAGCGGAGAATATACGTTCTGCTGACTCGCAATCTATTTGCAAGGTTCAAGAAGCCTAGTATAATGGACATTTGAAAAGTGCTTGACTGACTACGTACAATAATGAATGACCCAGTATGTGACCTCCTTCTATTGCACAATTGCACAGCCCCCTTATTGATTTCTTCGGTCTAAGGACGACAATGAAAAGATGGCACAGGAGACTCTTTAGTTGAGTCGGCATGGTCATTTGCTATAGTACAGCCATCGGATCTGAGCTTGAGAGTGGGGTCTTTTTGGATACACAAGAAAAAGGCAAAAAAGCGCGAAACGGAAGCAGACTTATTCAGACCGGCTGAGGTACTGTGCCGGCGGACTGTGTATCATGGTACTGTTGTTAGCATCACTCGTAGCACAAAGTTTGAGACATACTGCTTCTTGCTGTCCCCCTTCTTCATGTGCTGCTTGAGCGCCGATGCATCCAGTGGTTTGAGCAGCTCGAACGAGCAGAGCAATTCTTCCGATACGCACATCACAGCGCCTGACCATTAGCGATTGTCATCAAATCAATCCAAAAACTTACCAAAGTTGTCAAACTCGCCACAATAGTTTGGCGCAGAAAAGACAGTGACAAGCGTCCGATCATTGAAAAACTCATATCCATCCTCAACCACCATATGCGCCCGACACACAAGGTCAAAATCGTGTTTTGCTAGAAATTGATGAATGACGTTTTTGCCAAAGCAATAAGAAACACCGCGTTCACTGTCCTCCCAATCGTTATGCGTGTCGCCTGGATCAGACCATAGCAAGTCGTTCAGGAGACCATAGTCTGGCACGTCCGTTGGCCGTGTAATGGCACGGATCTCATCCATATGCGCCAATGACGGACTCAGACCGCCGTGCACGCAAAAGATTTTGTTGGCAACGATGGCAGCAATGGGGAGCGTGTTGAACGTGTCAATAAAGGTCTTCCACACTTTGATGTTCGTACGCCGTTTGCATTCGTCGTAAAAGCCGTATACTCGCGTCACGTTAGCGCACTCGTGGTTGCCACGAAGCAGGAAAAAGTTCTCCGGGTATTTGATCTTGTAGAGCATGAGTAGTAGAATCGTTTCCAGTGATTGCTTTCCCCGATCAACATAGTCTCCAAGGAAGAGGTAATTGGCACTTGGCGGAAACCCACACATCTCGAACAACCTGATCAGATCGGTGAATTGTCCATGAATGTCGCCAACGATCTTGACTGGCGCAGAAAGTTCGAGCAGTGCTGGTTGTGATAGAAAGATTTCCCGTACTGCAGCGCATACTGCCACAATTTCTGCATTTTTGAGAACAACTGATTTCGTCTGCTTGCCAGTGTAGCCTGCATCAAGCAGTCGCTGAATCAGGTCATCCACGTCAATGTTTTTGATTGTAGGATAATTGTTATTGTTGTTGGTCGAAGTTGCGCTTGACGCGAGGACATCCGCAGAGGGCGCAGACAAGCCTACTGTGCTTGCAGATTTCATAAGAATTGGAGACAATGGCTGGGCATTGGATGGTCCCGGCGGCGCTTTCGGGGCTGCATCTGATGTGTTGCTCACTTCACCGCCCATATCATCCACTTTATCTGCGCGATGACCGGAGAACTTGCCATGTGTCGGTGATGGCGGTCGTGGCACCGCTGTCGTAGGTGATGACGGTTCATCATCATCATTATCGGTTTCAAAATTCGGCAAAGAGCCAGAACTAGATCGACGCGAAGACCGCCCGCCGCCGCCTGCGCCTTCACTGCCATCATCCGAAACAGCAGAACTGGATGGTTTTCTGATAGCGTTTTTGAATGATTTGAAAGAGCGCGTTGAGCCTTGCGTGTCGCTCTTCTTCATTGGCAGTGTCGATGCATCGCCTTTGGAGGAATTGTTGCCCATGATGTATTGGGGATGTGCTGCATGTACTGTTGCAGCAGTCTTCTAGAAAAGCGACGTAAAGGAGCGCGCAGGGCAGGGATATAAGAGACGCGTGTCGAGTAGCTGAGGCCTCTGTAAGGGCAATTGCGCAAGAAGAAAGGACTAGAGAGCAACAGCTGATTGAATCTCCTGGTCTGGAATGTCGTTGACGGATGTCGTTGCTGTCAGAGATCTTCCAACGACAAACCAACAATGAAAAGCTACGAGCTATGAGAGAGGCTGCGAGTCGAAACGGCGCGTATGAGAGATAGAGAGGCATGCGTCCTACGAACGATGAGACTGCTCAAAACAATATCAACTAGAAGCTGTTGCAGAATCCAAGATGTTGAGAAGAAACGCGACTGACAATGGACGCGGCCTTTCTATCTTTCGGACGTGCCTTTCCATTTGCCCTGATCTCCGCAGCATACATCGTATGAAGGGAAGCTTATGGCTGAGATCCTGAGCGATTGTAAACATGCTGCAAGAACAAGCATTGATGCCAATTGGGACGCCGAGCTATGCCATATTCACCAGGTAGCTAGGATCAAAAACCTTTAGGCTCCATTACTATTACGCTCATCTATTCTATCAGATGCCGCCAAATCTCGTGTTGTTCCCTCATTATGCTACTGTGTTCCCTAGTGGTCTGTCGGAGTGGCAGATCCTGTCCCTTGCTGCATGCTTGATCCAGCATGGCGCTCCGAATTGATGTACGCTTGAAAATGAGAAAGATGCGCGTGCCCATGCACAACGTGATGCCCGGGTCCTTGCAGGTAGCTATCGCGGACATTGGACAAGTCTCTGGATTTATCTTCTTGCCCGTGATGCATGGTATGCTCGAGTGGTGAATAATATGGCCCGTTCGTAGGCGTAGGTAACGGTTCATGCCACCCTGGCCGATTCGCATCATGTTGCGGCCAAGTATATTCATGCCCCTGATCATTGTCATGCCGTACTGGCACATACTGGGGATATTCTTGTTCTGGCGATCCTGCCGGAAATTGGCTCGTGCTGTACTCACCGAAATAGCCATTCTGCTGTCCGTGAACCGGCTGTTGTTGATGATGCTGTTGCTGTGAGATCGGTGGTGCAGGCATGTCTGGATAGCTTGTCGGCGGATGTTCCATAAACGGCGATGCGTCGGTCGCCATGTAGCGTGGTCCATCCGTCATGCTAGCGCTGCGTTGGTGTAAAAAAGCTCCGTGGGCGTTAACGTCGCCATTGACATCACCATTCATGTTTGTATTGACTGGCAATTCCGTGCTTTCCGCTTCAGTAGCATTACTTCTGCTGCTCCGAGTGGTAGTTGTCACATAAATGCTGTGCGTCGGACCGACTTCGCCATTCTTGACACGCTCTTCCTCACGCGCAACACGATAAATCTCCCATAAAAGACCATTCTTGTCTGTTGGAATAAGTGCAGCATTCTCAGACGTTGCGAGCTCAAGTCGACTGACAGGCACCTGACCGTTTCGCAACATGAACATGAGCAGATTGATACGTTCAGGTTTCATGAGGTGATCAGGTTCCTTATGTCGCACATTAGCTGGCCACCACGGCGGCCGTGCTTCGTCACCTTTATTGTATGGAAAGCGCGTTTGCTTTTTGGGTTCAAGCACTTTGATCCAGGCCTTTGCAATGATTTTGCAGACAAGTTGCTGAAGAAGTCTGAATCGCACTTCGAGAAAGGCCGTCACTTCAGCAGTGTTGCCAACACAGAGTTCCTTGACATTCGCATTCGCTGAAGACGAAACGCCAGTCGGAGACGTCGATTTGCTCTGGACAATGGGCAGTTGCTCGTTTCGAAGCCCTAGAGACTTATAAGTCGGCACTTCAGGCATGCTCATGGAGTGCGTCGGCCGTGCTGGCGGCACAGACGAGGTTCTTCGCAGATCTATTCCGTGCGCTAATCTGTCCTGCGATGGGCGGTCGTTGAGTCCGTACCCACGGTGTGCGTCGAAGGAATCTGCGTATGGACCGTTGTTTTGTGATTGTACTGCGCCGGTCGCATCCTTCCAGTTCGATGCATTACCGTTCAATCCTTCAAGCATTTCGCCTGATAATTGAGGGTCACTGAGCTGTTCATCATTTGCACCATTTTGTTGAAGTGATTGCGATTGTAGTACGGTCTGCCGCGCATCCTCCAAGACCGTTGTTGGGAACCATGTCGCTAGCTTTGGTCTGAACAACGCAGATGCAAATTGTTCAGTTTCGCCACGCTCATTGACCCACAGTATGGCAAATTGCGACCCATTCATTCGAGTGGCCGCACCAAGTGCTTCCAAAAGTTGATCGCGCTTGGCCGTATCATGTCGTTGCCTGTGTTTCTATATCGCAGTCAGTGTCAATCCCCGAAGCAAAGGCGCAAAGGCCGGAATATAAAGAGACTTACAGGAGAATAAGGCTCTGCTCGCGCGGTTGTTCGCGGCATCGTTCTGCTCCGAGCGGAGCTACCCAGAGAACCGATCCGAGGCCCCTCCCTTCACCACTAGTATCTGGTTGCGATGTGTCTGGTGCGTGGTTCTCCAGACTGCAGTCGCAAAAGATTGTGCAGATTTTGGGGACCTGCAGCTGTCAGATCTAGATTTGCTTCCTGCCCCGTAGAAACCAGAGTGGCCTCGACCCGGCGCGTTGAGCAAAGGCAGGTCAAATATACAACTTCGAAGAGAGTGCAGAAGTCTGAGGGAGTCTGACAAATAGCAAAATGAGAGTATGAGAGAGGCTTGGCAGCGAAGGAAGGTATTCAAGTATCATCGGAATCTGACGGTCCAGCTGTCCCGACGCGACGATTTGACATGGTGTCACGGTGGGATCATGACAGCGCTGAGCCGCCGTGCTCAGGGTGCCCAAGGCCTGATTCACTGATGGACAGGCTGACTGGTGTCAAGCAGCACGCAGGCTGATGCAGCACGCTACGCCGATCTGTCAGCAGTGGACTCAGCACCCTGCGGGTTGCAGTTTCCGCCGTCTTCCTTTACAGGCTTTTCAAGAATCCACAGCTGCCGCTCCGGGCAATCTTGTAGGAAAAAAAATCCTCTAGCTGCAGAGAAAATGCTTGCCCTGATAGCAGACGCCCTGCTTGTCAAGCAGGCTATCAGCTCTTGAAATCACTCTTATGCACACAAGAATCAGTATGACAACACTATAGTCAACCTCTGGTCTTGTGCCAGAATCAGCTTATCTGCTGTCGCTGCCATACCTTGACAAATGCAAGCTCCCAAAGATAAACGTGCTTAGATGGGCGGCAGCCCGCGTCTTGCCTCAGCACGGCCATTGATCTGCAGAAAAGCCTTGTTGTGTAGAGATTGTCAGCGCATGCCTTTTTTGGCAGTGATGGCGGGCGGCCAGGCTCTGAAAATCCTTAACCCGAAAACTCGGTTCGAAGGAAGGACCATCGGGGCAAGCGCGTGGTACCAAATTCCGTTGACCGAAACCCTGGGACGCGGGTGGTTCAAACAGAAAAGCCATTTCTCATCGTTTCTTGGCTTTCGCAATCTGTGCAATACAGAGAGCTGTGCATGGCATCCCTTTGCAGAACATATCGAGGAGTTTTTGCCATCACAACGAATAAGGGCGTTGATGTGACTAGCTTAACTGCCGTTACAATAACCAACAACGGGTGATGAGCTGCCGTTCTATGCGGACTGCTGCTTATAGAGAAGATAGGCACGGCCATGTCTTGTCGCAAGCTTGATAGAACATGATATCCCTGGCCCGTCGTGGCGTTGCCGATTCGCATAGAAGCAGAGGCTATCTGATTGCGCCTCGCTTCGCGTCTTGCCTTAATCTATATCCAACTGTGTCTGATACGCAGGCATGAAATGAGTCTCTACAGTCATTTTCCGAAGTTGTCAAGCGTTAATTATCCCGTCCTCTATATGCCGGAGCGACACTCTGGACGCTGCGCATGAGCAAACTTCCTTTACCGAGTTTACAGCCTGACCGAAGGAGCACAGTGTCTCTGGTAGCCACAGATATTTCTTGTAGACTGGTACAAAGGCTCTCTATGTCTATCATAGCGATCCCAGACGTGCTTGACTTCCCCATAGCTACCTATAGCTACCTAGGTAGGTATGCATATGCATATGACTGCGGCGCGCGTGAATTAGCCGAACCTGCGACAAATTGCAGACGTCAAGCAGACTGACAAGCTTAAGAGCAACAAGCAGCGCGCCTCTTCATCTGCTCCATCGGCCCGCTATGAAGCCTCTTGTATCCTCAGGGTAGACTGACTCAAAAGCTTCGATCTTGCGCTTACCAGAGATATGCATACTTCTGCACCATCCTTTCATTCTTCGCCATCATTATGCTTTCCATTGTGGCTGCGCTTTTCAAGTATACTTGCGCGTTCTCTTCGACTGTCGCTGACGATAGCTATGGCGCGAAAGCTCTAGTCGATGGTCTTCCGAAAGATGTAAGCGGACAAGATGCGGCCGGAACGTGTCTGGCGACTGTCATCGTTTACGTCGTCTTTTTCCTATTCTGCGGATCACAAGTCTTTCTCTCAAAGCGGCAAGGGCGTATTCAGTTGTAGCAATCACAGCCCGGCGCTCGATACGAGGCGGTAGAGCTGAGCGATCTGCGTCGAAGTTGAGCATAAAAATGACAAGATATGACTAAGTTTGAGAATCGCTATCGTTGTCAGTATCGCACTCATTCAAGAGGTCAGCCACGCGCTTCTATGAATGTTTCCTTGCCAATCTTGGTCTTTCGTGCAAACTTCATGATAAGGCTGTTAATCGCCTTGACATCGCCATCCACAAGGCTCGCAAGAAAAGTGGATATTTCCTGTTCGCGCCAGCGGCCTTTGACTGCAAAGAGTTGTGCAAGCCGAGCCTTTGGTTCACTACTCAGCGCTGCCTCCGCAAAGTATTGAATGAGATTGCTGGCCGGTTGCACGTAGTGACCGTCCAGCAGTGCTAGTGAGCTTGCTTGGTGACGGAACTGAACTGGTGTCTTGTCCTGCCAACACGCGCTGAACAGGGTCAATGAGCATGGAAACTTTGCGACCTGCTTGAGCGCTGCTTCACCAGAATGCCGGCATATCTCGTCGCCATCGAGGCAGTATGGATCGGAGCCGCTTGAAAAGCGATGTAGCAGGAATATCAAAACTTCCGTCTCTTCCTCCTCCTTAGCCAGAGCTTCGCGAAATATTGTCTCATTAATGGATGTGAGCTGCATGCCAGCTCCTTGTACAATGTTGATGAGGGTGGCGAGCATTCGCAACGCATAATCGCCCTGGAGTTGCACAAATCCTCCACAAGCGATTAGGTCTATGGCCATTTGCTGAGACAGTGCAGAGCGAATCTCATCATCTGACGCTGGAATCCTGCTGAACAGCTCTTCTGCAGGGATGCCTCTGCCTATCACATTGTCATCTGGATTGTGGATGTCTAGGTCAACATGAATGCTCGGCTTGACCTTGTTTGTCTCTAGCCAGCTAGTGGCCTCTCCTTGCACAACGAGCTCGTCTTCAGTCTTTGCCTCTGCAAGAAAGAGCAGCGAATTGGACTGCTGTACATCTTTCAAGGAGAAGGTCTGTGCCGAGCTACATAGTACAGAGCCTGACCCGGCAGCAGGCTTTATCACAAGCGGCTCATTGATTAGAGCATCATCTAGCTGCAGCAGGATGTATTGCTGCTGCTCTTCTCC
This sequence comes from Protomyces gravidus, assembly GCA_003717255.1. NCBI lineage: Eukaryota > Fungi > Ascomycota > Taphrinomycetes > Taphrinales > Protomycetaceae > Protomyces > Protomyces gravidus. Next base: position 110,318 of record QXDP01000077.1, on the reverse strand, counting down.
AAACAAGACTTGAGCAGTCATCTCATAGCTACTTAGGCGTATCCTGCTTAACAATCAGCCTGACATTTCTATCCTCTTTTGGAAAGCTGAAAAAAGCTGACAGACATCATCACTCGAAACTGTATACGTACCCGCCAAGCAATTGAGGTTCATCAGCTCACTGGAGGCGCTCTCTTCCTATGGCGCAGCTCATAATTGATGCGCATAAGCGTCGTTATGCCAGTTTCTGCCCGAACCGGGAAGGCTGGGGTCCTTTCAGCGGCGAAACATATGATTTTACGCCCTGCTTTCAAGCTACCCTCTCTGATGCGCCATCTCTTTTGGTCATCCTCGGCGGCTGTTACGCACTTGTTCGACTTTTCAAACGGCCAGATGCGCCGGCGCCTCGTAATTGGCATTTCTGGACAAAGCTTGCCGTCGTTGCGGGTGTCTTTATGGCCGGACTCGTGTGCACCATCGTACAAGCGCAACTCTCCTACAAATGGTGGGAAGATGTCAGGGTATGGTCAGGCGTCTTGACTTGTCTCGCTGTTTGTATGGCAGGCGTTATTCACTTCGTGGAACATGGCAGATCACGCGTCAGCTCCGGCCTGCTCATCTTTCATTGGCTTATCAAGCTTCTCGTCGATGCCGTACGCTTCCGCAGTATGCTTGCGCGCGGCCTGCCCCTTTACAGCCACAGTAATGAGAGCTTCTTGCTCGTACCTTTTGCTATCGAGCTAGCATTCACACTGGCAATCTGGGTCCTACAATCACTGGTGCCAAAAGCCAATGCATCTTACGGCGAGGTTGATCAAGATGAAAAGTGCCCGGTTGAAGAAGCCAACATCTTGTCCAAATTGACCTTTCAGTGGCTGACACCCATCATGCGCGAAGGCTATAATCACTACTTGACGGATGAGGATTTGACACCTCTGCGCGACACTGACAAATGCAAGCAAGTTTCCGACAATTTCGAGACCATTTGGCATAGCCATAAATCGAAGACAAAAGGCGCGCTTTGGAAGACTCTTGCAAGATTGGAAGGTGCAACCTATGCCGTTGCAGCTCTCTGCAAGGGTGCACAAGATATCCTCGCATTTGTTCAACCGCAACTTCTTCGCATGCTCATTTCTTTTGTCAATTCATATGATACGGACAAGCCGCAGCCCAAGATAAAGGGGTTCGCCATCGCAATAGGCATGTTTCTGGTCTCTCTTCTGCAGTCAGGATTTCTGCACCAATACTTCCAGAGAGCTTTTGAGACAGGTATGCGAATCCGCTCCGCCTTGACATCGTCCATCTACAAGAAAGCTCTAGTCCTCAGTTCCGAGGGCAGATCGCAGAAGACGACAGGTGATATCGTCAACCTGATGTCCGTTGACACGCAACGCATTTCAGATCTGACCCAATACGGTACGGCATTCAAGTTCTCAGCGACCTGCTAACCCAAGGCCAAATCATCTGGAGTGCACCTTTTCAGATTGCCCTCTGTCTTGCCTCTCTGTACCAGCTGGTCGGCCTATCCATGATCGCTGGTGTGGTCATCATGGTTATTATGATCCCATTAAACGCCTGGGTATCGCGCATCATGAAGAATAACCAAAAGAAGCAAATGAAGAACAAGGATGCGCGAACACGACTCATGACAGAGATCTTGTCCAACATGAAGACTATCAAGCTTTACGCGTGGGAGCCAGCCTTTCTCAAGAAGCTTTTTGCCGTGCGAAATGATAAGGAGCTCAAGATGCTAAAGAAGATTGGCGTGCTCAATGCTATTTCAAACTTTACATGGTCGACTGCGCCAACTCTTGTCTCATTTGCAACTTTTGCCGTCTACACACTGATTGCAAAGAAGCCATTGACTACCGATATCGTTTTCCCGGCACTTACACTGTTCAACCTGCTCGCCTTCCCTTTGGCTGTGCTACCAATGGTCATCACACAGGTTGTCGAAAGTATGGTAGCTGTCGAGCGTCTTGTCACGTTCTTCGACGCTGGAGAGCTTCAGCAAGATGCAGTTGAGCGTCCAGAGGCTGCCAAGCGCATTGGCCAAGAGACTGTCAAGATTCAAGGCGGCCGCTTTGGTTGGCTCGCCAGTGGCGAGCCAACGCTTGACAACATCGACTTTATCGCGCGTAAGGGCGAATTGTCTTGCGTTGTTGGCAGTGTCGGAAGTGGTAAATCATCGTTTTTGCAGGCATGTCTAGGCGAGTTGCACAAGAGTGCCGGTACCGTCACCGTGCATGGTAAAGTCGCTTATGTCGCCCAGAGCCCTTGGATTATGAATGCGACGGTGCGCAGCAACATTATCTTTGGTCACAAGTTTGACGCTCACTTCTATTCGCTTACCATTGAAGCATGTGCCTTGACGGAAGACTTCAAGGCATTGCCTGATGGGGACGAGACGGAAGTCGGTGAGAAGGGTATCAGTCTGAGTGGTGGTCAAAAGGCTCGATTATCCCTCGCTCGCGCTGTATATTCTCGCGCAGACGTCCTCTTCTTGGATGATCCATTGTCTGCCGTTGACCAACATGTCGGCAAGCATCTCGTCGAAAACGTGCTTGGGCCAAAAGGTCTGCTTAAGACAAAGACGCGTGTCCTCGCTACCAACTATGTCCCTGTCCTGAGTCAAGCAGATAACATTGTCCTTCTGAAGGACAAACAAATAAAGGAAACCGGCACATACGACGACATCATGGCTGGCAAGAGCAAGTTGCAGCAGCTCATTGTTGAGTTCGGCAAGGAAGCGCAGATCAAGGATGGCGGTGACAGTGACTCCCAAACAGCAATTCCCTCTAGCAGCAGCGGTCGCAGTAATAGCAGCGGAGAAGACGAGTTGCCTAAAAATAAACGCCGCGAGTCGAGCAATACGCTCAGACGGGCTAGTGAAGCCTCCTTCACTAAGCCACATGGCCGCGTGCTAGACGAAGAACGACCAGATCCGAAGATTTCTGCAGTTGCAGATGAGTTCTCTGAGCAGGGCAATGTCAAGTTCAAGGTGTATCTTGAATACATGCGCGCGTGCTCTTTTACTGGCGTTTTCTTTCTGCTGTTCTTCATCTTTGCATCTCAAGGTGCTCAGGTGGCATCCAGTGTTTGGCTCAAGAATATTTCATCCAACTATGATGGCGGCGGTGATGTGGATCCAGGTTACATGTTGGGTGTATACATTGCGCTTGGTGTCGGCGCATCTCTCCTGACCATGTTTTACACACTCATTCTTTGGATATTCTGTTCCATCCGCTCATCCAGGATCCTGCACGAAAACATGGCCAAGGCAGTCTTTCGCTCACCAATGAGCTTTTTTCAGCTTCAGCCAATGGGTCGCGTGCTCAATCGCTTCAGCAATGATATCTACAAGATTGACGAAGTTTTGCCACGCACATTTAGCGCATTCTTCCGCAATTTGGTTCAGGTCTGCTTTGTGCTTGGTGTCATTTGCGCAACGACCCCTATCTTTACGCTGCTCATTCTACCCTTGGCTATCGTTTACTACGCGATTCAGCGTTACTATCTGAAGACTTCTCGTGAGCTCAAGCGACTCGACTCGACGACCCGCAGTCCGATCTACGCACACTTTCAAGAGTCACTCGGCGGCATTAGCACGATCAGGTCATACGGTCAAGAAGACCGGTTCGCCAAGGAGAACGAATGGCGCATGGACATGAACCAAAAAGCATGGTTCTTGTATATCAGCACGAATCGCTGGCTTGCTGTCCGACTCGAATTCATTGGCAGTATCATCATTCTTGCCGCGGCCATCTTGTCCGTCGTTAGCGTTTACACATCTGGCATCTCTGCTGGCCTTGTGGGACTTTCTATGTCTTATGCCTTGTCAACAACGCAGTCACTCAACTGGATCGTTCGACAGACCGTAGAAGTCGAAACCAATATTGTATCTGCAGAGCGTGCCCTCGAATATGCGCAGCTTCCGAGCGAGGCGCCTGAGATCACAGATTTCCGGCCTCCTGCCTCCTGGCCTACCGAAGGTGCCGTCAAGTTCGAAAAGTACAGCGTGCGTTATCGTGACAACCTGCCGCTGGTGCTTGACGATATTGACATTGACATCAAGCCAGGTGAAAAGGTCGGCATTGTGGGCAGAACGGGTGCAGGAAAGTCATCGCTGACGATGGCTCTTTTCCGCATCATTGAAGCGTCATCTGGCAAAATCTCGATTGATGGCTTTGATACATCGCGTATGGGGTTGAGAGATTTGCGTTCAAAGCTGACCATCATTCCGCAAGATGCCGAAGCGTGGAGCAGTTCATTGAGGGACAACCTGGATCCTGGCAGTGAGTATGAAGACACAGAAATGTACTCTGCGTTGAGACGTGTGCAACTTCTGGGCGATGGGGAGCAAACTGGAGAATCCAGCAATATGTTTGCGAGTCTTGATTCACAAGTCGGTGAAGCCGGTGGCAATATGTCATCTGGTCAGCGCCAACTCATGACACTTGCACGAGGTCTGCTAAGGAGAAGTAAAGTTGTTCTCATGGACGAGGCGACAAGCAGTATTGATTTCACCACAGACAAGGCCATTCAAAAGATTCTCAAAACAGAATTTGACCAGGCGACAGTGCTTTGCATTGCGCATCGATTGTCGACGGTCATTCACTATGACCGCATTTTGGTCTTGGACTATGGCAAGGTCAAGGAATTTGCTGCTCCCAAGGAATTGCTGATGAACCCAGAGTCTCTGTTCACGAAATTGTGTGAGACGAGTGGTGAGCTCAAGACGTTCAAAGAGCAGCTGAATGTACAGTAGAGTAGAGACCATCTATACAAACAATCAGAATCCAGTAAAACATGACAGGCCAATCTAAACAGCTAGCGCAATCTCCTTATGCTCGTTCTTTTTGTCATCCTTTTTGACGGAGCGCCACTCAACCAGACACGCAAAGACGAATGCCACACATGAAAGCACAAGAGCGACGCGATAACTCGCACGTAATGCGTGCATGTAGGCTTTAAAGATTTCCGGCCAATATTGTGGATCGACAATGTTGCGGAATCCCGTAGCACCTTGTGAGATGATGAAACCTGCTGGCACGCCAGGAATGTCGACGTGTTCCTCGAGCTGCTTAGCGAGCGTTTCCTGGAAAAGAGCTTGTGTAACGGCCACAAAGACACTACCGCCTAATGTTTGACTGAATGAGATGAGTGCAGATCCAGTTGGAATGTCAGCGAGTGGCAAGACTGTTTGCACGGCAATCAGTGGAACCTGGAAAGCAGCACCACATCCGAGACCTGCAATGATTTGGTAACCAATCCAAATACCTGGTGAAGAGTCTACTTCCCAGGTCGTCAAAAGTCCAACGCCAATGACTTGTAGCATCGAGGAGCCGATGAGGAATGGCAGATAGTAACCGACTTTTGAAATGAGACCGCCAGTCATGATTGAGGACACGACGACAGCCAACATGATGGGCAAGATTCGAATGCCAGACTGGACAGCCGAGGCGCCCTTGATGGCTTGGAAATAAAGCGGAATCTGGTATTAGCACTGAAGGAAAAAACAAGAATGCGTACGTAGTACACGATGGAGAAGAAGGCTCCACCGAACAGCGCAGCAAAAATACTGGCAGCCCAAATGGAGCGAATCTTGATGACGCGTGGTGGCATTGTAGCTGCATCTCCGCGCTTCCACTGTACACCGGCGAAGAGAATGAACAAGACTCCAGAGGCAACGAAGAGGCCGATGACGGTGCCTGAGGACCATGCATACTTGACCCCACCCCATTGAAGCGCAAGCACGAGACAGATGATGGCAGGCAAGAGGACGGCGGCACCGGGCAAGTCGAGCTCCAAAATGCGCTGGCGAAGCGTGAGAGTCGACTTTGCCGTGGGAATCTTGACGAGGAAGAAGACGGTGATAAGTGTGACGGCGCCGATGGGTAGATTGATGTAAAAGCACATGCGCCAGGTTACCGAGGATTCTGTGAACGCACCACCTAGCAGTCTATTGTTAGCTTTGAAAATCAGATCGGATGGAGCTTACGGTGCAACGATACTGGAAATACCAAAAGCTGCACCGAACATGCCCATCAGGGCTGGTCGCTTCTCAAGAGGAGCGGAGTAAGCAATGATGACAAGAGCACCGCTAAATATGCCGGATACACCGAGCCCTGCGATGGCCCTTCCGATGATGAGCGTGATTGAATTGGGCGCAACACCGCAGATGAGCGAGCCAATTTCAAAGATAAGGATGGAAATCAAGTAGAAGAGCTTGATGTTGAAAGTCTTGTATATGCGACCCCATGTAGCGGTGAGTGCAGCCGCTGTCAAGAAGTATGCCGAAATATACCATCCGATGTCGTTGAGCGCTTTGAATTGGTTCGTTATGCGTGGAATAGCGGTTGCGATGATAGTTTGATCGAGTGCGACGAGGAACACGGACGCGCCAAGACCAATGCAAATGCAGATGAGCTTCAATGTGCTTGGATAAACAATTTGCGACTCGTCGACATTTCTGGAGACGACTTGTGTCAACGGCGCGTCTTTCTCTGTCTCATTGACTTGGTGAGATTTGATCGAGGGTGTTTGTGTAACGGGCGTCTGCTCGGAAGTTGAGAGTTTCTCCTCGATCACCTCAGGAGCGGGAATGGGCTCAGCATGTGGGATAGCCGTTTGCGCCGGTCGCGCAAAGACTGTTCTCAGCTTGTTCATAGCGTCGATATGCAAGTATCAGAGCAGCCCAAGCAAGTAAAATAGAAGCGAAGGGAGCAGATGAGGGTCTAAATAACCTTTTCGTCCCATATTTCGCGCCTTACGCCCGGATGCAGGCCCAAAGGTTCTTGCGGCTAAATACCCGAAAAGGGAATAGATTAGCGAGCAGATGAGAAAGCGCGATTTAGCACATGCAGCATTGGAAAGCACAAACCATGGGTTGCCGACGCTGATTGAAAAGGGCCTGTGCATGCTCTATATCTGCTAGCTGGCTCGTCCTGATCCATCGCTCGAAATGATGGCAAGACCCTGCTCACTCAAGATATCCCAAAGCTCCTGCACCCAGGCTTTCTCTCTCGCTTCGACTAGAAATGGGGAAATCATGGCTAACGGCGTAATCTGACGAACCACGACGCCAAGCTCCAATTTTCTGCAAATGACATCTTGACTAAGCATGATACACTTGCGCACCAATGTCGTGGTGTTCTGATTGCGTAGAGCAAAGCATGCTTCAAGCTTGACGATAAGGGCGACGACCATTGGAAAGAATCCAGTCAAGCGCACGTCCTTTGCCCGAATACTTGGTAGAAAAGGCGAACGAGACAATTGAGGCCATGCGGCATCTTCAGTTGAATCGACAAAGAGTTTCATGCCTTCAAGTGTCGCGAGACAACCTTTCAGCGTCTCCAGACAAGCTTTCGCCTTTTCTTCATTTTCCTGACGCGCGAAGGGCAGGTCGCTTGGTAAAGCCTTTCCTTTAGCATAGCAAGCAAGTATACGCTCCTGAAACCGCGCCTCCCGCGACATGACGCGCGCAGCCGTTGCAAACAATCGACAGAGCTTACTCACAGCCGCTGGAAACTGCTCCTTTGCAAGTCCCAACCAAGCTTCATCTGCAAGGAACGTATCACGTCCCGCAATGAGCGCTGAGTCTGTCTCCGGCTTCAAAATGCTGGAAAAGAGGAGGGCGTTGATACCTGTACGACAGCGATGCGGACCGAGTTGCTTGAGCATGGCTGCAAGTGCATTAACATGCGCTGCATATCCCGCACGATTGCCGTGAACCAGCTCGAACAGCATCAAGATGGCAACACCAGACATGGTATCGCTCGAAGGTGTCATGTTGCTATTGCTTGTATCTGCGCTCAATGAGAGCTGTATGGCTTGCACACTTGCGCTGTAGTATCCCATGGCGTCGGCAGCCAGGCCTTTACGATTCTCTAGGCGGTGCGCATATAGACCTCCGACAGCGCACACAGCGTCCCGCACGCCAGGTGCGGAAGCCATGATGGAGGGTAAAATTTGCTTCCAGGCGAGAGTGGATGGCAACATACCCATCTCGGTGCAGAAACAGGTGAAGAATACATCAATGCATGCGTCTTGATTTGGCATGGATGTGGTCATGATTCTGCTGCAATGAGCTTGTGGCCACACCGGAGCGCTCGTATCAATCATTAGGGGCAAGTCAGTGTCGGTCCATTCAGATGGGTCAGGAACTGCTGTTGGGGATGAGGAGACCATGGCGAGCCAATTTGCATTGTCATCGTCTGCAGACATTGGTGTTGTTTCAGGCGACTCTTCAATGAACATGACATCCTCAACTTGGCCTCTAGGCAGTAACGCACGCTTCATCTGCTCCTGCATGCTCATGGGAATCGTGTCAGGACTCGTCGCAGGCCACCATGGCCCGCTCGTGTCCTGTATGCCAGACAACCCACCCATTCGCTGATATGCATTGAGAACATGGACACGGATTTGATATGCACTTTGTTGTCGAAACCGAACAGCTGTATCAGAAGGCCAACAACAATTGATCTTGAGCTTCGTACATCGCGTGCAGCTTGGTTTTGTCAAATCGCACTTGCGCTTGCGTTTAGCGCATGAATGGCAGCTGTGGCTTGCCCGCATCTGTTGCTGGCTTCATGAGAGAATGGCACGGGAGGTGCTCTATAACAGGCTTTTTGCGTGCCATGTGTGTTTCATGAAAGGAACGCTACTGGAACGTTGAACGAAGCGGCTTGACAAACATTTGGTGATTTGTACAAACCGAAGAGCATTAGACTATTACGAGAGTCGTCCTCTACAGAGACTCCAGTGTTGCCATCAATGGCCCAAGGCCATCTTAGAAGAGCCAAGCAGCAAGCCCGGCAGCAAAGACGACACCGGCTGCATTCTCCTTATTGGCTACAGCAGCAGCGCGAGAGGTAGCAGCAGCAGCTGTGCCGGAGACCGTAGCAGAGCCAGTACGGGATCCTGAAGCCGCTGCACTGCCGCTACGTGCACTTTGCGAGCCAGTGACCGATGCGACAGCCCCAGAAGCGGCAGATGCACCAGAGGCGGAAGCAACAGCGCCAGAAGCAGCAGAAGCACCTGAAGCAGCACTGCCTGAAGCACCACCTGCAACGCCACCAGCTGAAGCGGCTGCACTAGAAGCTGAAGCGCCAGTGTCGGAAGTAGGTGTTGGGAATGCCTGGGTGAAGCTCTGGCGTGTGACGAGACCGGCGACGGACACGGTCTGAACAGAGAAGCTCGATGTGGAAGAGCGTGTGCTGGCTGAACAGGTCGAGCAGAGCTGGACGGTAAAGTAGGGAGAGTACTGAGTGGGTGCTGAACCAGAGAGATCGCGCACGGCAATCACGTAGTCATTGGCAGCTGGGAGCCATCTGCGGATTAGCTTACAGGCCAATGAAGCAGCAACTCATACGTCTCTGGTGTCCAGAGGAAAGTACCAGTGTTGGCGATACCGGATGCAAGGGGTGCCACTTCAACAAGCGGGTTTGTACCGGAGAAGAGCGAGACGCTGACTTGCCCGCTTGTCAGGTTGGTCCAGGTGATGGACTGCACACCGCCGCCTGCCTGGATGACCACGTTGTTGGCTGGAAAGAGGACTATTGAGCATGTTAGCGCTTTGTTTATCTTTGTTGTGTAACCCGCGTGTGTAACGCTAGCTCTTCTTTGTGTTACATACTTTGATTGAAGGCATTCTGAGCAGACACTGCAGCGATGAGCAAGGTAGCGACTGAGAAGAGCATGATGCTGGGTATGAACGAGCGTGTTGAGCAGTAGATGGACTATGTGTGTCTTTTGTCAGTGCGATGGACGCGCTTAAGAGAAGAGAAAATGCTATAAATAGAGAGTGGCAGTCACAATGGGCAGACATGTTCATCAAGCGAGGTACACATGGTATGACGCATACCGAGCAGCTTAAGGCTCACTCTTGTTGAGTGCTTGTAGTTCCATCTGCCCAGCAGCATCACTAGACGACTAAGTACATACCTAGGTAGCTAGCTGCCTACATGCGATGGAAGAACAGTCAAAAAGGAGATTGTTCCCAAAATCTCTGGTGAGCTCTTCAAAGTAGCCTCGATGAGTATCAATGATGATGACCTCTGTACTGTCGTGACATCCTCTCCTCCTTCTTGACTACTTCTTGACACTTCATCACGTGCATGTCAACCTTTCTTTCCCTTTTTCCAAATTTTTGTTTACTTGAAGCAACAACAACAACAACAAAGCAGCAATCACGCGGTAGAGAAGGGATAGAACGCGTGCAGGATGAACAAGGAGAACGTCCCTGCAACGCCTACATTCACAAGAAAACGCGCCAAGTCTTTCTCTACACCGCCAGCATCGCTCAGAGCTCCGCCGCTCAAACAAGCACGCGGCATTCTCAAAGGCAATGGCGATGACGCCCACACAATCGCATTTATTCCCATCCATTCTGCCAACAAGGATGTCTCTGCCTCTGCAGAAAAGCGCCGCAAGTCCATGAACAGGCGTGTCTCATTCGCATCTCACGCAAGTGTGCGATTATTCGAAAAGGTCGGCGCATCGCCTGAAGCGCCGCAAACAACACCTCGTCGCTCGCCGCGTCGTGCTTCACCTGCGCGTTCACCCATTGGACGCAGCGCTGATGATAGCAATGACGATATCACTATGGACTTGACAAGTATCATTCCTCCTGCGCAACCTGCATTCGTTGCAGGAAATCCATTAGCAGTCAACAACAAAGACCTCGACGCAGCCTTTTCAGACGAGAGCGATGAAGAAGCTGACGACGAAATCGCAGGTCAAGACGATACCGCAGCCATGGACTTGACAGATATCGTGCCTAGTCTAGCTCGTCATCCATCGCATAAAATGCTAGACTTTGCATCACCTGCGAAACAACAAGATCTTGATGATTCTGCGGAAGAGAGTATGGACATGACGCGTGTTTTGGGCCAGATTCATCCAGTGTCGGCCAACACCCAGTCTCCACGGAAATCCATCTCTGCCATTCTCGAGCAGGATCTGTCCATGGACATGACTCGCGTTGTAGGTGGCATTATTCAGCAGACTGCTCCGGTTATGGAGAATGATGATTCAAGTGAGGTCTCAATGGAAGAAACGCGCGTCTTTACGGCGCAACTGCTCGAACAGTCGCCAGCCAAGACAGATGTCCCATCTGACCATACGGTTCAGACTGTCGCTACTGTCGAAGATGACACGCAGCGCGTCTTTGTGGGCGAAGGCTCTGCCACCGAGATCGATGTGCCAAAGACAGCATCGCCACTACCAGCACCAGCACAACAAAAAGCGCTGACTCCAGCACGTTCACCAGGCAAATTGCTAGTCCGCATTACACCAAAGAAAAAGACACCCGTCAAGCACAACAAGTCTCCAGTCAAGCAGACCAAACTTTCAGCCAAGTCGGTCATGTCTCCTGTCAAGCAGCTCTTTGGACAAGAGCAAGGCATGGGCTTCAACTGGGCAGCGCAAATCGCGCCGGCTAGCCCTATGGACGTGAGCATGGCCGATGCAAGTGCTTGTGAGGACATCATGGATGCTGAGGATGTCACTATGGACATGACAACGGTGCTCGGCTTAATCGATCAAAGTGGGCCAGATGCTTCAATGGACGAGACACGCGTGCTTGGTACTACAATTCATCAGCGCGACCAATATGAAGACTCGCACGGCGGTGAGACGACTGAGATTGACATGTCTTTCACAAAAGTCATTGCTCAGCCTGCTGCCTTGCCTGTCGCCCAGACTACTATCGAGAAGGAAATACCAGAGCCAAAGACTGCATCACCCAAGAAGCGTTACTCGCTGAGCAGCGGCGCGATCCGTTCTCCATTGCTCAGCAACCTGTCTCCAACACCGGCCGCTATTTCGGAGCCAGCAGCGTCTCCCAAGCCAAGCACACCTCAGCGCATTCCGTCACGCCGGAGCTCACTGCTTGATGCACCTGTCCCGGTCTTCAACAGTCCTTCCAAAGTCCTGCTTCAATCTATTGATCGTCCAGAATTTGGCAAGGAGCTCATCAAGACTACTGATCTGCGCGTCTCTGTCTTGCGTGAAAAATTGGCCCAGCTGACACCGCGCAAGCAAGCCCCACAAGAGGTCGTGACGCCCAAGTCAGTCCGTGTACTCGCTCCGATGGCCACACCTGCAACGAGCAAAAAGACACTGAGCTTTTCACCATTCAAGACACCGCTCAAGACACCATCTCGCTTGCCTGCCAGCAAAGCAGCCACTCCTGCGCAATTGGAGCCCTTATCACCCATTACACTCAAGGCGTTCCTCGATATGACTGGCGTGTCTTTCCTCACTGGACTTTCCACGACGCGGCGACGTGAGACTATGCTGACTAAACCTGCAGCGCTGCCAATCTCACCCGACGATGCGGAAGCTGCCGGACTCGAGGTCAAAGCTGCCGTAATGCCAGTTTTGGAAATGTATCAACATTCATGCCGCGAACTCACACGCTATATCTCTGAAGGTAGACATATGTGTGATGAGATGGAAGCTGCCATGAATGAAGAAAATCCAGATCTGTTCGATGCATTTAGGCGTGCAACTGGGCAAGAGAAGCGCGAACTTGAGGGCAAATTTCGGGATATGAAGAGTGCTGCGCGCTTGTCTGCGCGTGGAGTTTGGTATGCTTGGCGAACTAATCTCATGATGGGTGTCTTGCAGCCATTGTCGAGTAATCTTGAGGACCTCGAGAGACAGGCAAAAGCGCTTGAAGCGGCTGAGGCGGATATCATGCCAAAGCACGCAGCTGTGGAGGAAGCCTATAGTGCGCTGAAGGAGCAGGTCGAGCAATTGCTGCGAGAAGAAGATGCGTATGATGCTTCTGATGTCGAAAGAGCGCAGCAACTTGTCGTCGAGAATGACGAGATGGCGCGGCACGTCGAGGAAGAAAAGCAGCTCCTTAAGCAATTGGCTGAGCAAGAAGCGATACTGGCGGCAGAAAATGAACAGCTTGAGCAACAATTGGCACAAGCTGAAAAGCAGAATGCGGCATTGGAACGCGAGGCAGCGCAACAACGTGGCTTTAGTCTTGCAGAATTGGCAGAATTGCGGCGTGCCCTTGTCGAGAGTGGACGACGCAGTGGATGGGAGGTGGTACAGGTGACAAAAGACATGATGAAGCTGTCACTCGAGTCTTCCTTGGCTGTTGTTGTTCCGCTGCATGCAGAAGGCGTGCCTGAGTTGTCATTGGCTTCTCCTCCAGCAGACAAGCAAGAGGTTCTCTTACTCACACATCACCTTCGTCAGCTGCAGGCTTCTTTGCCAAGCCTGGAAATGCCAATGAAGGAGACGCTTGCATACATTAAGGAGCAATGGACAGCTGTGCGTGTCTTGGCCGAGCAAGTCAAGTTTCTGTCTGGAGCGCATCCAACGACCTTACACATTTCTGACAATGGAATCTTGCGCATCAATACGACCGTGCTCCTTTTTGCTTCAAAGACAAAGTTCAAGGTGGCCTTCATTGCACCAAGTGACTTGGCTGGTGGTCACTGGGACACAACGGTTGAGGTCGTCTACGGTGGTCTAGACTGTAAGGCTGTTCAAAGGACTATCACTGGACGTGTCAAGAATATGGCAGGCGGTAGTAAACCTGCTTGGCTGCTCGAGAGCATCAAAATGCCAGAGGGTCTTTAGTAGCAATATTCGATTGCAAGTCTATCTTAATGTCCATTTTCACTGTTATTATGAGAAATTCGCCATTGCGATTCGTGCCTTGCGTTCCGGCTGCGAGAAGAATCTGTATTGGAAGTGCTCTTTCTCAAATCTTTGAAGAATTGTCAAGAAAGGTCACCCTGATTTCCAGTGCGTTTTGTCCTTATTGTTCTCGGCGAGTCGTCCGGGTGGGCAGACTTCCATAACTGACTCGAGGAAGTTAGCTCTCATAAGTGATGGAAAATCAGTTGGGCTTCAAGCGTGGATTTCTACATGCATGATCTAAAAGCTCATGAGGCATGAACCGCAATTTTTAACAATAACCGCGGCTCTAATACGCAGTCCAAGACTGTTAAGAATAGCATCCATTGTCGAAACCAACCGCCGTGAGGAGCTCCAGTCTAGGTTCTCAGGACGCATCTGGAATCGTGCCTAGGATGATGCGGTTCAGAACACAGAGACTGCGAACTCGGACGGTTTCATAGGTTGTTTCATGGCAGAGATGTTCTTTGATCACAGTCCGTGAAGAAACGCTCCACAGAGTTGGAATTGGCGATCGTCTCCGATTGTGCAATCAAGCGTAATATCAGCAGAAGACGACACAGATACCCATGTTCAGGCGACTGCCTTGTTATTTCTGAGACTTTGGCTCAATCAGCTGCAGGAAATAACGCCATGTATGCAGCCTGGCACTCCTCGATTGCTGAATCGAAACACTCGGCGTCCATCGCTTCCATGAGCCTGTTGTGATCAATCATCACTATAAATTCCGCTGGCAGTTGAGTTGAACAAGTGTTGGATGGGTCGAGGGGAGCCTCTTCCCTCGCGTTCGCTTGACAGATTTTCTTTCTCACATTGCGTTTATTGCCGGAAGACGAGGATACTTCAATACCGCCCGATTGTCGTTCCGCCTTGTCTCGACGAGATGGATGGAATCGCGCTATCGTCTGGCGGCGTCTTACTCACTTTGAACCATGGCTTTCCATGTTCCATCCAAGTCCTCAAATTGCTTGACACCATCTTTGACCCGTGTTTGCCTATAATGTTGCACAAAAGCAGCGCACATTGGATCCTCGTCGACGCTTGTCTCTTGCAGCTGAACGTTGTCAGGGTGGGGGGAGATTGGATCCCAAATGAAACGCTGCAGCCATGTACCGAACGTTCGCGAATCACACTGGGAGGGCGACGGACTCGAAAAGTCCTCAGGCTTCGGCCAGTTGCCTCTTGTCTTGTTGGCGATGCTATCAACGGTCACGCGCAATATGCACGTGCATGAACGCTGGCAGGAAACACCGTCGGCACGTGGTAAAAGTGATTCGGCATGGTTCGTGATCTCAAGAGACCAGGTGGAAAGCGCCATGCAGGTGTTCTTCTTCAAACTAAGTACGTGTACGTCCGTGCCTTGGCGCCCTGTGATTGAACGGTCATTTTGAAGGTTCTTTTGTACGGTCTCTCCGTACATGTTGCAAAATGAATGACAGCTCATGTCCGCGAAGTTGAGAGCTTGAATACGGTAATAGAAGCGACCTGTGTAGCAACCTTTTGATCCGATGATTTTGTACACGCGACTGACAGCCATCTCCGACCTTGACAACGTATCTGCTTTTGCTTTGACCGCTTGGTGCTGTGTTGATGCGCCTGTATCCACTGCACTAATGAGTATTTGGACTTGAAGCCAGACCGAAGCAATGACCAAAAATGAAAGCATCGTAGACAGAGTGGTGGATCGCGCTCGAAAGAAGAAATTGGCAACGTCGTTGATTTGCATACGGTGAAGGATCCTTTTGAAAGACTGCCCCAAGCATCAGTCGAACAGGAATGGCAAAGGCGAGCAGAAGTGATGCATCAATTTTCGTCGTCAACTGAACATTCGCGCATGCTTGATATTCAAGCGCAAAAGAGCGCAACTTTCTTCGAAGCGCTTGATGTTACAATACTCCTCAGTCTGGCGGGCCCGGATCGACCTTGAACCTTGCTGTCGCTCTGCTGAGCATGTATGAGTCGTGCAGAAAGAATTGTCACGAAGCGATCTGCCCCAATGTCCTAATACGCCGCCTGTGAGATAGAAGAGCCTGTCGTCCTGGATAGGATGCGTCGAAAGCCCGACTAATGTGACGGAGACTTTTGCAACATCGGGCGTCTATTAGTGGACAAGGTCGATGAATGATGGAGTCCAGCCCTTTCGAAAGAGGAGATGCAAGTGGAATTATGGTGATCGGGGCCGAGGGTCATTGATGGGGAGGGTTGATAGACGGCCGATCAGGAGCGCAAGGTAGCTAGAAGCACATGTAATCCTGTGCATTGAAAGTCTGACCTGGTCTGGCCTGGTTGTCGAGGCATATGCAGAAGACATTTGCCAGCAACTGCTCGAGGGTCTCGTGAAAAGCGAGAAGAGGATCAAACGGAGATCTCAAAGAAAGCGATTAGCAGTCATCGGAACAGTACATGATAGCTTGAATATTGTGGACCAGGCCACGTTCACACATGCCTTGTAAGCAGGCCTGCAAATGTATTTTGTATCGTTCCACTGCATAGACCTAGTATAGGACACTGTACTGCTCGAAGAGATGTTGTCTCTGGCTTCGAGTCACATAGCAACCGTCGAAAAGAGAGCTCAAAGTGTGGCGAATGTGATCAGAACGTAGATGATCAACATCCTGCTAGCACTCAGGTCTGCAGTCGTCGACCGCGCCCCAGACACGTAGAAGACCGGCCAAAAGACTGAAGGCGCTGAAGAGGCTCATTCACCTGTTTGTATCGGGAAACTTGACTCTGGGAACTGAGAGCATGTTTGCTACTGTCTGTCTTTGAGTGCCTGAACGGGTCAATTGGCCGACTCAGCCACTTAGAGAGCACATTTCGACCATTCGACCGCAGGCTGCCAGTCATTCGCTTATCAGTCAGGGAGTGTCTCTTACTAGGTCGTAGCCACTCAGCTTCGCCAGAGCTTCATGGAGCGTTGATCATCGCTCTGAAGAGCATGTCATGCTAGATGAACAGAGCAAAAGCGACGAAGTATGCGTTTATGGTCTTCTTCGTACGCGTACGTGGTGTAAAGTCCACGATGAATGCGGTTCAGCTGATCTTTTGTTCAGATGGTTTGTCTGATTATTTTGTCACTTTGGCAACATATTTGACATCGAAGGAATAACCAAATCATTGGACGTACCTAGTGGATGGCAGATGGCAAAGCATCGCCCCAATCGGCCTTGAAGCAGATCGCCTTTGGCTCAGTCTCAGGAATTGCCGGCAAGCTATTCGAGTATCCCTTCGATACCGTCAAAGTACGGCTTCAATCACAAACCGCGCATTCGCAGCAATATATATCCACGCTTGACTGTTTCCAACGGACAATCAAGCATGATGGCTATCGTGGCCTGTATCGAGGATTGAGTGCGCCATTATGGGGAGCGATGGTAGAGAATGCTATGCTATTTGTCGCATTTGCCAAGGCGCAAGAGCTTGTACGCTCAATGCGTGGTCGCGATGCCTTTGACGCTGCGGAACCCAGAGTGGTGGATATCATGCTGGCCGGCGCTATGAGCGGCGTGGCGACTTCTTTTGTCCTGACGCCAGTCGAGCTTGTCAAGTGCCGTATACAGGTACAGACAAGTCAAGGAGCACACGTTCCGCCTAAGTCAGGCGCTCGTGTTCTACATACTGCAGCAGCACGCCCAGCAGGTGTCTTGGGGCTGATTACTCAAATACACAGGACGGAAGGTCTACGTGGCTTCTGGCGCGGTCAAGTATCTACGCTCTTTCGAGAGTCGGGCGGGTCATTGTGCTGGTTTTCCATCTATGAGCTCATGCTTCGAGCGTTGCGTTCGCCAGGCACCACGAAACGAGCAAATTCGCAGTCTGACATGCTGCTTGGGGGCGCGACTGCAGGTGTTGGCTATAATACTCTCTTCTTTCCCTTCGACACTATCAAATCACGCATGCAGACAAGTCATACGCGGACAGGCTTTGGCGAAGTAGTCCGTGAGATTTATGCTCGCAACGGTATGCGCGGGTACTTCAAGGGATGGGGCGTGACTGTCTGCCGTGCTGCTCCATCGAATGCCCTCATCTTTTGGGTGTATGAGACATTGTGCAAGCACTATATGTAATGTGTCTGCGAACCTCATTGTAAATTAGACGATAGACGACGATAGACAACAACGACGATACATGCTCACTGCTAAAGGCGCATTGCAAATTATTAAGCTTGCAAATGGCGTACATATGCCGACCATCGGCTTTGGTGTTTACCAAGCTCGAGGCGACGACTGCGTCAATGCTGTGTGCACCGCGGCTCAAGCTGGCTACCGACATTTCGACACGGCTCTTGCTTATCGGAATGAAGCACTTGTTGCACTGGGATTGCATAAAGCCAAGATGAAACGCCAAGATGTCTTCATCACGACTAAGCTGCCGCCCAAGTGCCGAGGCTACCGTCAGACGCAGACTGCCATTCAAAGCTCAATACTAAATTTGACTTTGCCTGATCAACCGTCTTTCATTGATTTATATCTCATTCATGCGCCATATGGCACGCGAGAAGAACGGCTCGGACAGTGGCGAGCCATCAGTGAAGCGCTCGATAGCGGAATCATTCGCGCAGGAGGTGTCAGTAATTATGGTATGCATCATCTACAGGAACTCTTGACTTCCGACGAGGTAGTCAGGCATCGGCCTGTCTGCAATCAAATGGAGGTGCATCCTTTTCTGCAACGCCGAGAGCTGGTTGAATTCTGCAAGCAGCAAGCCATCACGATGGCCGCTTGGGCACCTCTCACACGCGGCATGCGATTGTCACACCCGATTGTTCAGCGGCTGGCCGATTCGCACCAGGTCAGCGCTGCACAAATCTTGATCCGCTGGTCAATCGAGAAAGGATTCGTGCCGCTGCCGAAAAGCATCACATCGTCCCGCATTCAGTCCAACATTGAAGTCTTCGACTTCAATCTGTCGAGCGATGATATGCAACAGCTCGACACACTCGAGGAAGGCTTGACGACAAGCTGGGATCCAAGCACCAATCCGATTTAGCTCCGGTTTGCAGCTTGCTCGGCGATCACGCGCTTCAGAAGTGTGCTTCGTTCACTCAGTTTCCTGACAGTCTCCATGACACTTGCCAATTCCGTCGGTTGCAGACCAGCATCACGCACAATAGCTGCAAGCGAAGCTTCAATGCCCTCTGCAACTTTGCGACGTGCAGTTCCTTGCCATTCGCGATGTCCTGCTGGCCCGAGTCCGACTGCCTGCCCGGCCGCTTGAATTCCGCGCCGAGACCTGGCATCGCCAATGACGGCGGCGCGAATATTGTCCTCGGGCATCTTCTGTTCCGTTGAGCTCACGAGGGTGATGGCAGAGTATGCCTTTGAATAAAGCAAGTTACCTCGTTTGTCCTTTGGTGGTGTCAAGACTTCTTGAATCCTCCATAAGACATCTTCGGTGACGCGACGTCGCATGAAAGTGCCAGAATATGTGATAAGCTTGGCAACCAAGCGATATGCATTCGCCACGACGTATGCCTGAGGGTCGTCGAGGACATGGCATAACGGAGGCCAAACAAGATGGACAAATGGCAAGCAGAGGTCTTCATTTGTCGCTAGCACAGGCATGGCTTCCTCGAGCAAAGCAAGCAGGCTCATGCGTACTTGTGGTTCGCCGTGTGACAGGAACAGTTGAGCTTTGCGACAGATTTTGAGGACAAGCATGTACGCCGAGCTGACTGTGGCAGCTTCTTCCTCTTCATCGTCGTCCTTTCGTGGCGCAGCATCAATTGCTCTTACGAAACTGTCCGGTTCTGACAGCTGGCGAGCTGTGGCAGATACTACCCCTTGCAGACCCTCGAATATGCTTGCAGCCATGCCCTGATAGCCGTGATACGCATCAAGCACATCGAAATACGCTTCCACAACATCATCAACGAGCTCAACCATACGTGGGGCAAGCTGACACAAAAGGCCAAGCATGCGAGGCGTGCTCGCCGTCAGATCGAGTGTAGCAAAGGCGAGTGATAGGCTGTTGACAAGATAGTCTGCCTGGTCCACAATCATAGCAGCGGTGTCATCGTAGAGGCAAAGCCGCGCTGTCTCGTCAAGCACGTAGCGATTAGGATGGCTCTGAGCGAGCAGAGGAAACAGGACACGACGTAGATGCGGTTTGAAAAGTGGTCCATCCTGTCGTGCACGACGTAGGATCGCCAGCTGAGAAAGCTCAGGCTGCTCCGAAAGATGAGACACAGCATGCGCAAAGGTTGATTGCCCCAGCTGCTGAGCGATGTAAAACCCTTCAGGCGAGTCAAGTGGCAGTTCGAATGTCGGTTCAAGAGCCGCAAGCAATGTACATAAACAATCTTGGGCTTCAGAAGACATGTGCAGTATCCGAGGTGCGGCTGGTGGTTCACCAACATCAGCGCTTCTGACCAATTGGGAGCCTGAACTGAACTTGGCGAATTCTACAATAGCGTGCAAAAGCTGGTCCGAGAGAAGGGCTCGACTTGCGGGCTGTAATTTGGCAAATGCACACGTTAGAGCTTTGAGTAGATTGCATTTGCGGTCCTCGTCTGCACTTTGCAAAACACGCGGAATGCCTTCGATGTAGGTGCCGACCACCTCGGCGATAGCATCATGCTGCGCGTCGCTCAACGCATCAGGCTCAACCTGAAGCAGAAACTCGATGAACCGCACTGGTTTGAGCTTGGTTTGCAGCATCGCCTTGCAAAACTCACAAGCGGCAATCAAGACTGCTTCGTGATCGGATTTGAGCAAATGAGCAAGAATGGGCGTTACAGCCAAATGAATCTGCGATGCAGTTGCCTCGAACCATTTTCCCGCACGATAGCCGTCGTAGACGTCACCCGATAGACTCCTGCTGATTCCGAGTCGTAGTATTTGCAGACTAGAAACCAAGATGGTAGATTTCTGCCCTTGCTTGGTAAGCTTGCGTGACAGGCTCGAGACAGTGCCTGGCAGGAATGAAGCCCCTGTTTCTGGCTCCAATCGTTGGTACAGAGTAAGAAGCGCCTGAAGCGATTGCTGATGGAGTGTCAAATCAGGCGACTCGGCCAGTAAACTTGTGGTTAGGTGCGCCAGAGTAGGACGAGCCTTGAGGACGTTCACCTTCTCTCCGGCATGGTCAAAGAGGACTGCAATAGCTTTAGCAATCTGTAGCTTGAGCTCGTCTGACTTTGCTCTTGCCAAGAAGGTGCTGTGCAGCATAAGCAGCTGGGCCACCATGTCCTCTTCTTGCACAAACCACTCTGTCTGCATCAGCCAGGCCAAGAGCGCGAACACTCTTTCAAGCACTGCTTCTGGGGCTTGCGCAACAAGCAGAGGCTTGATTGGCATGAAGACATAGTTCCCTACGCTCTGTGGCACGAGAACGGGACTTGTCTTGTTTGTAGCATCGATCAAAGCATCTAGTTGGGACAGCGGTTGAGGTAGAGGTGAGCCCAATCCATAATCTGGAGCAAGAGTCGTGTTGGAAAGAGCAATACAAGCTGGCTTCAATGTCCGAAAGGCCTCCTTAGCAAGCGCATTCATGCATGCGTGAGGTCTTGTGACTGCCAGAGACTTGATTGCGCGAAGGATGTCCTTTTCAGCGTGAGAAAGAGCTCGACCGGCTGGATCTCAGTAGCCTGCCCGGGTCTTCGTCAAAGAAGAGAGAGACAAAGCAATGTTAGCTAGCATACTGTCTGTGTTTGTGATGCAGAGCCTCACAGCATCGTGACAGCCGCTTTGACTGCAAGCTGGCGGCCATTTTCCTTGAGTTCAGAGCAAAGTCACAAGCAAGATAACACAATTTAGCCGATTTGAATTCCGTCTCCCACTCGCCCTAAGAATCGCTCACTGGTTGACAAGACAACCTCCAAGAAAGATCCATTTGGCTAAGCAACTCATTTCATTATGAGAGCAAGTATGTACCAGATGATTTGCTGTTGAACGTCCACTAACCAACCTAAGAGTGGAGAAAGAAGCGAGTCAGACGACTCAAGCGAAAGAGAAGAAAGACCAGAGCAAGATCCAAATAGGCCTCTGCTCGCCTTCTCAAACGTGACGACCACGCATAAGCTGTAGACGAAGGCTGAGGTGCGTCTCAATCAAAGCTGCACGATCAATCGCCAATTATTTCATCCATTCATTTCACTCGACGACCTCGCACGACCGACAAACACACAACGCAACGCGTTCTTGATCGCTGCCTCCGAGTATTAATCCTGGCTGAAAGAGCTGGCATTGGCATGTCGCTGAGGCTCTCTTTGGTCATTGTCAACAGTGTCTTTCCTGGCGCCCATATAAAATACAGAATTGATTCATTTCTCTTCACTTGACTTCTGCTTGCTTTGCCTTTCTGCTATGACCGAGCCGGCCCACTGAGTGTTCAATTAACGATGCCTGATGCAAGGATGAGACTGCATTTCGTGTCAATGTCATCCCATCTGAACATTCTCCGCTCACGTCATCTTAAGCGCGCGATCGCGACTGACCAAGCAGCCAACATCTCTTAGCCTGCCTGCTTGCTGTGATGAGTGGCAGCTTCGGTCTATTCGAAAAGGCAAAGGCAAAGCTACAACACGACTTGACGCCAGATGAATTCGCCACGCTCGATCGGTGTGGCAAGCAAGTTCGAACAGACGCTCGAATCGGCTCCATGATCGGTGCCGTCGTCGCAATCTTGGGAATGAGGCGGCGGAAGCTATGGCCGCTTACAAAATTCCCTGGACGTGCACTGTTCTTCATTGGTGGTAGTACAGTTGTTGGCATGCAAGTAGGCGTTGTGGTTGGCAGTATTCAAGCAGTGTCGACCGTTCAGACAATGCCGGAGGAATCACAGCGGCGTGTCATGAAAGCGATTCGGGAGGTTCAAGTCGAACAGCAAGATAAGCTGCGTCGCGGAGGACCATTGTCGGAAGGCCGTGTTTGGGAACAGAAAACAACCGCAGATGGTGGTGATGTTCCGCAACCAGGCATATCTGACTCAATCAATCGTGAAGAGCAAAAAACAAGTGGGGCAGTCTACAACGGCCCGGGACCTATACCCGGACCTAGAGAGGTTCCAGGGCAACAAACGTCAGTGTGGCAGCAGTTGCGTACCGAAAACGGCGGTCGACCACAGACAGCTTGGGAGAAACTACGGAGCGGCCGTAATCCTCAGGCTCGCTCGACAGACATGGATACAGACACAGAATCAATGGCAGCTGATCCATTCTCAACAGACGCCAATGCTGCTGAGGCTACTCGTCATGTCGAGGCTTCAGGTAGATTTGAAGCGCAAGGCAGTTCAGGGTCTCACGGGAGAGAACAATCACAAGCCGAATTCGACAGATTGCTTGAACAAGAGCGAGACGGCCTCGGTGTTGATTCTGTTGAGGCTGGAAGCAGACCACCAATGAGCAAGCAGAATCGTCGAAACAAGTTTGGCGATGTCGAGGCGTAGACCCCAACGCGTCGAGCATTGGGCTATGTCCTGCGACTTTGGCAATTCATGATGGCTCAAGAACAATACATTCCTATCAGGACAACACGAGTTCTGCACAGTCAAATTTATCCAAAGAGGAAAGCATGCGACGACAGAACCATTGCAATCAGAGCTAATCAGTCTTGCTCCTCGAAAACAACTTCAAGGTCAAGCCCATCACGTTGTCACAGTTCAAAAAGGTTCTCAGCGTCTATTTGATCAGTAAGCGCACTTGCATCAATCTGTGACCTCTCAAGCAGACGTGGTTCTTGAAGTGATCGACTCGAGCTTCTCGTGAGATAGTATAGCCAGCAAGGCATGGATCAGAAAATACGGCACATGCATTCAGTGGCTTGGAGAAGCGCCATATGGAGTGCGCAGCAAAGATCCGGGCAAATCTGAAGGCCACCGATCATCACAGCAATCACGAGCCGCAATGCGCGACGGCTGACGAGCAGTCATAAGGCATTGCTACTCAGAAGTGCTTGGCCATAACGCTTCAATATTTATTTGGCTGATTTGCTGAATTGCGACCCGCGCCTGTCCTTTACCTTTTTGTAAAATCCCTTGCCGCCACTCCTTTTTTGCTGGTCAATCTCTGCCTGCTTGCGCTTCAAGTACGTTCGCCTGTCAGTGTCCGCTAGTAGCTCTTCCACGATCGTTTGCTTTTGATCCTTTCTGCGTGTCTTGTGCGCGGCAGATTCTGTTGCATCTGCAAGCAACGTGCCCACCTCAAATCGTGGACCTGCGAGCTTCTTGGCGTCAGCACCCACAGTGCGGGTATTCTCCTTGCGATAATGACGTTTCGGATCTAGTACAGAGCGCATGCGTAGGATTTGTAGATCACGCTTCAGTGAATCGGTGATTTCTGGCGTCTTGAGCTCGAACCAGTCAGTTCCCTTCTCTTTTGCCTATCTGGTCAGCACAGATCATATTTATTAAGCTCTTTGCATGTCACCATCAGTGTAACTATGACAAAATAGCAGTCAAAGCAAGCGAGAACCAAGACGGCTCCGAAAATACTTGCTCCTTGAATTGGAGTTTTTCATCATGTGTGACATGCAGAGTGCAGAGAGAGGGTGACAAACCTTTTGAGCTGCTTGAACAGCAGAGAGCTTTTCCGTTTCCGCATGAAATACGCCAGGATCGAGCTTTACAACGCCATCTTTAACATTCAGGAGCGATTTCGCAGCTTCCGATGGTGCTGCTTTCGCCACTGGGGCACGCGCAGCCAGCGCATCTGTCGCAGCATCAAGAAGAGCGTCCAGATCCATGTCATCCTCATCAGTGCTGTCTACATGAGCCTGTGTCACAAGCTGTGCAGCGGTAGCCTGGTCATCATTAGAACACTGCTCCTCTTCGAGCCGAACAAGCGAGCCTCGGTTTGTCGTCGATCTCTTGCTTCTCAATATATGTCCTGAAGCAGCCTGCGCTTCGGCAACTAGATCTGCTACCTTGCGCTTTGGCATATCAGGTAGTTCTATAGCTATCTATCCAACGCTTGCAATTGAGCGCAACAAATTTTTGGTTGTCGCCAGAATCACACGCTCTGCAGCTGGCATGAGCCACACAGGATACTACATAGTCGTTGAGTATAAGTATGGAATTGAAGGCCTTTTCTATTCATGATAGTGAGACGGGCGCATCGGCTCGTATCGCAGAGTATGGCGCGACAGTGATCTCTTGGAAAGTTGGCAATCAGGAACGTCTATTTCTCTCGACCAAGGCACACTTGGACGGCAGCAAGGCGATCCGTGGCGGCATCCCGCTTGTTTTTCCAGTCTTTGGCAAGGCAAATGAGGGTCCCTGTGTGAAGCTCCCGCAGCATGGCTTTGCTCGGACGAGCTACTGGCATCTTGTAGAGCGGAAAGACAACGAAGCAACTCTGTCTCTCAAGCCAGATCACCTTTCGGAGGAAGCCCGCTCAGCATGGTCAAGCAAGTTTGAACTACTCTACACAGTCAGAGTGGACGGCAATCGGCTTCACACTTCATTGCGCATCAAGAATGAGGATAAGATAGACTTTGACTTTCAGACTTTGCTGCACACTTACTTTCGAATCAAGGACGTTGACTCCGTTGCTGTGTCTGGATTGCATGGCATCACCTATAAAGATAAGGTGTCCCGCTCAGATGTGCAGGAGTATTCACACGGGATTTCGATAAAAGACGAGACAGACCGCGTCTATCCTACGGTCCAAGGGAATGTCTCAATTCTTGAGAGCGGTAAGCCCGCTTTCAATATTCAACGTCAAAATCTACCGGATGTCGTTATATGGAATCCTTGGAAAGAGTGCAGCAAGATGGGTGATTTTGGACCGGAAAATGGGTACAAGGAGATGCTCTGTGTCGAAGCTGGAGCTGTGGCCAAATGGCAGACATTATCTCCTGGAGCCACCTTCGAGGCCGGGCAGATAATCACTGCTATGCTCTAGCCTTCATACAGATGATTCGACGATGAAGTCAATCGCACATCCCATCGCGGGCCCCCGTGTTGCTATCATGCTGCCAATGTGAGCCATTGACAAAATTCGGCAGATGTCTTTGGCAACTAAACCACATTATACTCTCATGCCGTGCTTTGTGGCAGACGCCGCCGCAAAGAGTTTCACTCAAATTAGAGTGAGTCATGCTCTTCTACAAATGCGTGAGTCATTATGTCAGATCGCGAGGGTTCCCACTTCCAGGGACACGCTGGCTCTGGACGCTCAGCAAGGCTTCACTACCGATGACCGCAACGATGTATGAGCCATCCGTGGTACAACATGAGGTATCAGCACTGCTACCGAAATACACGACTCTTGCATATCACTCGGTCTTAGCTCTGACTTGCAATGTGTGAAGGGCATCTAGCACGCTGTCTTTCGTCTACGTGCTTCTTTCACTTCATCCGGGACCATCTGAATGGGCTTTCCCAATTCGGCAACAAGCGCGGGCTGTCTTGCTCAGTTTGGCACTTTGGCGGGGTGAGTCAGAATGATTGGACAGAGCAGCGTGGGACAAACTCTGGCATCAGTCATTCCAGCTCAGTTTTCGAGTTATGCGCCAAAACATTATCTGCTACAAAAGGCACAAGCAGAGTCTTCCCGGCAGCTTCACCTCTCTCATCCACAACACCTTGAACGAGTGTTCAAATGCAAGGCACGCTCTTGCTTACGGCTATCGGCATCGTCGCCGCCCAGCAGTGTACCAACAGTAGCGATCCACTTACGATACGCACGAATGTCGGAACATTCCGAGGATACAGCAACACTACTGGTGTCCGTGCTTGGCTCGGCATCCCCTTTGGCAAGCCTACGAACGGTACGCTACGTTTTAAGCCTCCTCAGCGTGCTGCGGTCTTCCCTCCCTCAACCGTCTTCAACGCCACCAGCTATGGCCAAACATGTCCTGGCCTGAGCTCCAACTCAGGTGGTGACCTTAACGGCCCGCCACGCAATATCGGCGAGGATTGCCTTTCGCTCAACATCTGGGCTCCGACACTTGACCGCTTGAACTCATCTTCTAGTGGTGCCAACGTGCTTCTCTGGATCTACGGCGGCGGTTTCACAGATGGATCGAGCGCGCTAGCTTTGTACAACGGAACAAACTGGGTCAGGGACCAAAATGATACAATCATTGTTAGCATCAATTATCGCACCAACATCTTTGGCTTCCCAACAGCAGGCTCGGGCGTCGAGCTGCGCGACGTCAATCCCGGTCTGCAAGATCAGCGTTTGGCCATCGAATGGGTCTACAACAACGTTCGCAATTTCGGCGGTGACCCTGAAAAGATTACCCTGGTACGGCTTCTCCTATATACACAACAAAACTAACGACTAGTTCGGCGAAAGTGCTGGAGCTGCATCAATCGGTGCCTACGCTTATGCTTACCCAGACGACCCAATCGCACGCGGCTTCATCCTAGAATCTGGCTCCGAGTTCCTGACTTCGTCAATCTCATCCACCGATGTGGCCACTGCTACCACTAACTGGGATACGATCGCTAACAAAACCGGCTGTGCATCGAATGGTACCACAGTAGCCGACAAGAAAAGTCAGTTCGCTTGTTTGCAACAGGCGAACTTTACACAACTGTATGCCGCGGTGCTCAACTACACCAACTCTCGAAACTTCTTGCCCACGCCGAATGACTTCAATGTCTTCAACCAATCCCAGTATCTGCTCAAGGGCAACCGTGGAGAATTTGCAAGAGTGCCTTCATTCATTGGTACAAATGAAAATGAGGGAACTACTCTTGGTTCATACGGCGTGTCTGCCGAAGCGCTCGTCACACGGGTAGCCTTCACTTGCCCTGCTGGAGAATACGTTGGTGATCGCTTTAATGCGTCCGTCCCTACGTGGCAATATCGCTACCAAGGACAGTGGCCCAACCTCAATCCGCCCGGTACAAAGCTTGGAACCTTCCATTCGGCCGAGATCTCCATGGTTTTCGGCACCTACAATCTGAGCCGCGTTGCAAACGCGACCACTGAGCAGATCAGGACGTCGAAAGTGATGCAAGATGCATGGACCGTGTTCGCTGCTGATCCCAGCAATGGCCTCAAGCGCGTCTACAACTGGTCAACGGCCAATCCGAAGGGCAACGATCTGATTGTCTTCGGCAACAAGAATTCATCGCGCGTGTTGTTCAACAGAACCGATGCGTACACCTTTGGCTGTGGCGGGCTCTATGAGGATTATTTCCAGACCAATGCCGATGAGCCAAACAATGCCATGCCTGTTGCCAAGCGCAGTCTTCAGAGTATCCTGCGCTTCGAATAAGAGCTTCGTCTCATACTTGTACATCTCTAGTCAAATGGTCATCTCTCCAGTCGTTCTCCGCCCATAGGAGCGATCATCACTGCTTCCTATCTCCATCGCCAAATTTTCCATCTGAAATGAAGTCCCCACTTGAGCGCGCTTTACAATACAACTCATCCAATGTGATGGCGCTGCTCGTGCGCCGGCCTAGCGACTGGTCTGTTGTCTTGTGAGTCTGTTCATGCTTCATGAATTGGTCTGATTAGCGTAGGCGCACACCACAAGGCCAGCAAATATCCTACGATCGCTCAAACAGGCGCATCACCACAACCCAGATCTCCCCAAATATGCGGCGCGCTAGCTTCAATCATGGTCGTCAGCACGCAGCAGATGTCTGTCCGCTGTGTCACAACCCTTTGAGATCAGAGGCGCAAAGCACAGAAGGTGCCGATGCAGGATTCGTACACCCTGAGTATTTCGGCTATCTCGCTGCATGTCTAGAGCAGGAGGAAAGCGTCGCCGATGCACCGGAAGATTCAGCATATACGACAGATTCCATTCGCCCCGATGCATTCAATGACGGCTACCTCGATCGATTCTTCATCCCTGAAGGTCTCCTTGGACGCGGAGGCCGCGGTGAAGTGATCAAAGTGCGCCATATTCTTGAAGGCTGTGATCTCGGTACATTTGCCTTGAAGCGTTGCAGCGTCGGCGACTCTCACACATGGCTCACGAAAATGCTACGGGAGGTGCAGAGTCTCAAGTTTCAGCATGAAAACCTTATTCGTTACAATCATGTTTGGCTTGAGCATGCGCAATTGTCCTTGCATGGCCCACGCGTGCCAGTCTTACATATTCTACAGGAGCACTGCAATGGCGGCGATCTGGAGGCGTATGTCTTGCGTCGATGCGGTAAGGTCGAGCCGACAGTCGAAGAGATCAAGGCGCGACGTCGTCGCCAATCACGCGGCGCAGCGGCAGAAGAAGCAGAGGGCATGTCGATGGACACTATTTATTCCATCTTCAAGGACCTAGTCGCAGGTTTGGCTGTCCTTCATGAGCAGAATGTCATTCATCGCGATCTCAAGCCGTCCAACTGTCTGCTTGATTTTCGTGACGATGCGCGCACATCCCGGCCACGGGCTATTGTATCTGACTTTGGCGAAGCTCAGTTTGGTCTATCTAGTAGTGTTGAGGCCAGGCAAGGTGGCACTGGTACATTGCTCTATACTGCTCCGGAGATCGTCCGTGGAGAGGCATGGACACAAGCTGCAGATGTCTTTTCTCTTGGCATGATCTTGCACTTTATGACACATGCCGGGCAATTGCCTTACCTGTCGCCAGATTCTGACTTTCCTCGCTTGCGCAGTGAGATTGCATCTTTTCGGGGCTACGCAGGAGAGGCACAATATGGATCAACAGAGCTGACAATGTTGCTGTCCGAGTTGCTATCACCAATACCAGCCAATCGGCCGACAAGCAAGGATTTACTCTCGCTCTTGCATTCGACGCAAAAACCATGGTCAGTCAACCAAAACGCCTTTGAACCCTTCGCAGCTGGAACAAATCGACGACGCTTGTCTACTCTTGTCTTGTCGAAGGAGCCTCATGATTTGTCCAGTACCCGCGAAACATCGCTTCCGCCAATGAAGAGCGAAAAGCTCACCTTGCCGGCACCGAAACCTTCATTAAGTATTGTGTCGCACGCACTTCGCTCTGCAAGCATGGCTGCTATACCTATCTCCATGCTTGTCGAGTTCACGATGCTCATCAAGCAATGCAGCCCTGGTGCAATTTCAACATCTGGAGTGTTGATGCTGACTCTTCTGACTACTGTACAGTTGTACGGTCGTCAAGCTTTTTGGGCGCGTGCAAGCACACTTGTTGTGGTGCTATCTCTGATCATGCCATTGCTCCTGCTGCATCGTATCCCAGCACAATTGCTTTGTGTCTGAAGCATATCTTATTTTGCGCATGAGTGCCGCCTCAGACGCGATTGAAGAAGCTCTCTCCGATGCAGGAATCCAAACTGTGTCAAGCAGGGGATAAGGCAAGCAGTTTGAAAAGATAACGTATACAACCTAAGGAAAAACTTTGCCTTTGACCTAGGGCGTCGCCACTTCATAGCGATTGTCAACGGGTCCATTATGGCCTTTGCACATACGCCTGCCATGAGCATCGCACCAACATCGCTCCGGCTTATCACAGCGCACATGCTCCTCTAGAATTTCGTAACCCACGACTTCCCAGTCATCTAGCTCAAAACGCTTTGCGACTGCATCTATCTCACATGAAGCATTGCGAAAGTAATCGAATGGCCAAACCGGCTTCGGAACACGCATAAGCTTGTGGATCTCCAAACCTGTTGTGCAGAGACAAGCGCCAAGGATGTTGAGAACATGTGGGTAGTCGATGGGTCTGGCCGTTGGTTCGACAATGCAAGCGCGCGAATGAACTGGCATGCACATATCATTGAACTTGCCCTCCCAGTAACCTGTGTTGATGGTTCCATAGACGCTTGGACCTCCGAACCAGGTCATATCGATCATATTCGCGCAAGTCCATTTGCAGTCTGCGCCAAGATTCCAGAACTTGATGTATGTGATGCGTTTCAAGTCTAAACGCACCTTCCTGCAATCATTGAGATCAATAGGCTGATAAGCGAAAACTGCCAGGCTGATAAGCGCAATGATTACCGAAAGAGTTCGAGCAGCCATGGCGCAGAGTTGACATATATTGGCATCCGGAAAACTTGTCAAATTTCAGGGGGAAGAGTTTCAACAGGCGATCGACACTTCTCAGTGATCGTCGCAATGGTCCAGCAGATGAGCAATCATTTGACACAGCTCATGTTCGGAGGTCACATGTGCACATGTCTCCTGGAACTGGTGAGAGCGTCGTCATCTTAGAAGCATACTCAACAGTCAAAGTATGCGGTACCACAGCTCTCGTAACAAGTGTTTTGGACGTTTTCCACAATATGATTGAAGCGACCCGCTGTGATTACTCCTAGTCAAACCGACGAGATACGACAAGTTTTGCACTTTCGTAGCCAACGAATGAATAGATCGCTGTATCTTGAAGTTGAGTCGCTATATTCTCGGACCCAATTGCTGTCATATATATGCCTTTCTATCGATATAGCTAGTAAAGTCTACGTATCAAAAAAGTTCCCACAAGCTGATCTTACCATCCTTTCCACCAAGTGCCACTCGCCCTTTTTCGCCACCCTCTTCCTTCTTCGCAAAAGCAATCGCCTGAACAGCCCCGTCTCGATGCCACTTGAGTACAGCAACTTGCTGCGGTTGCCGTAAGTCGTCATCTGCTAACGGCACATGATAAATACGTCCACGACCTTGCCAATCTGCTGTGGCGAGGAGTTTGCCATCATTTCGCAGAGTGAGAGACTGTTGACCTGCGTGTTTTGTCTCTTTGATGAGTATTGATGTGCCGTCGTCGTCCAAATCTTCCTCATCTGTAATTTCAACAATCTTGGCATCTGTGGGCGGTGCAGCTTGACTGGTCTGTAAATGTCGCCGGCACTGCGCTAGTCGCGAATATGAGACATGCATCTGCCCAATACGCGCATCGATACCGCTTGAGAAGATTGTCACGCCTTTCTTCTCAATACGCAGCTGTACGCCTAATACCGCATCGCGATGAGTCTGCCACCGATACACCTCCGCCCACCTCCCATCCTGTCGTTGTGTAGTAGGATCGACGTGCGCTACTTCCAGGATGAAAAGCACGATGAGGCCTGATTCGTAACCGGCGGCGAGGTAAGGGTATCGCAGGTCGAGCGCCATGACTGTTCCTGCGCCTTTATGGAGACCTTTAATTGGTGTGCTCGTTGGGATTGTAGGGTTACTGGCTGTTGGCGAGGTAGGTTTGATTTGTGTCACAAGACGATGCATTGAAGGAAGCTCAAAAACATCAATCACTTCACTTCCCCGGAGTCCAGGCAAGGCAATCAGCCTCGCCTCACTTGCTGGCAAGGAAGAAGCAGGACCGCGGTGGATTGATGGCGACGATGCGAATCTGCAGAAATTAAGGGCATTGACATCGAGACTGCCATGTAAGAATGGTTTTGTGCGCGTACAAGGGTCTCCTTGACCTGTCTTGAGTACGCGTGCTTCAGCAGTTGAGAGTGGTAGCGATATCGACATATGCTCGATATCGAGGATTTCCCATACATATAGCTTGTTATCCCTACCATGTGTGAGGATCCGGTTGTTGTAGCACGAGATGGTCAGCAGCGCATCACGATGAGCACGCCAGATGGCTAGAGGCCGACACGTTTCGAGCGACCATAAGATAGCATAGCCATGCGCATCACCAGATAATAGTGATCCTTCATGAAAGTAAAGGCATTGTATGGCAGAGGTGTGGCCACGTAGCACAAAGTAAGGAACAGGCGGGTCTTCAGCCGGTAGCTTATCTTGCTTCATCTCAGCATACCCGTTGCCTTAGCCATTGTGACTGTGCAGAAGTGTCTTGTCTGGCGTGGGAAGAAGCCAAAAAAAGTTTGGGCGACATGGGCCATGCAAGCAACTTGTGAAGAGGCTGTCGCATAGGAACAGGCAAGTCCTAGAGTACGATGGCAGGCTCAGTAGAACCTCAAACGGGGGACAAACGTGCTTCTGACGCGACAACTTCTGATTCACCCGCCAAAAAACAATCACGCTATGCAGATGCGCGGAAGTCACTCGGTAGCTCATTCGGTACGCGCAAAGCCCAGAATATTCAGCGAAACCGCGAGTCAAACGTGATTGATACGACGCATCTTGGTGGGATTGTCTCGCATCTTGTGGCGCGTGTGAATGCCGATGCTGCAACAATGCCTAGTAAAGCGGATGTACAAGCGAAGCAGGATGCATTACGGCCTGTGCCGCCGTATAACCTGGAAGCGCAGGTACCAGAGGATGTGTATCCGCTCACGTCGATTATACTGCCTGCGGAGAACGAGGCTATGAAGCAGGCAGTTTCAGTGCTGAAGAAGTCTTCAGAAGAGACGAGTCGTGCGTCGTTGCTACCGTATCGCCGGTCGCGGTACTTGAATTCGCGACTGCAACGGACGTTTGATGTACCGGAAGGACAAAAAGTGGACAGGGAGCGATTGCGACTTATCTATATGGCGAGTCTACTGATGGGTTTGTATCACTGCAAACGCCATATAGGTGATAGGGACAAGCTGGCAGAAAGGCTGAATGGACCGCCGCCTGCACTACTCGACTCTGTGGTTGGCCGATTTTCAACCAATGGCACTATTGACAATCGTGGGAGTGATCGTTTATTGACGCATTTATTTGCGCTTGCACTGTTTCTGGATCACTTTAGTACCGAGCTGTCTGCATTACAGGAGGATTTATCACTACGGCCGCCTCAGATTGCGACGCTGTTCAAGGAGATGGGATGCATTGTTTCTCCTATTACCGAGACGCAGCGACTGACGATTGGGCTAACGAAAGCCGAGGCGAGACATGTGAAGCGAGCTGTGCTGAAGGTGCCTCTGCAGTTTCCTGCGCCCAAGCGTGGTGGGCCTGTCAAGCGGTAGCACTTTTCCCACTCTTTCTTTGTGCCAAGTTGCATCCCATCTGATCTGCTCACTACGTCAGATCACGTGTTTTGATCTGTCTTCGTGACGTCATTTATCAGCGTGCACCTAGAAGAGAAAGCAGTCTAGCAGATAGAGAGAGTAGCTGGTGTCTTCTATGTGTCTATGCTATGCTGTATTGATGTATTGCCTGTGGTTATTTGATGTGAGGAATGTTGTTTGTCGGAAGCAGCAGTTGGGTGGCTGGCTGGGTCCAGATTGCCAGAGTTGTCGCAGTGGCAGCAGTAAGCAGTAAGCAGCAGCAGTGAGCAGTGAGCAATAAACAGGCAGCAAGAGAGAAGGCAGCAAGAGAGAAGGAAAGAAGGCTGGGCACGGATCCAATGACGAGCAATGAGTGGCCCCCCAGGCTATACCTACCTGCCTAGCTAGCTACAAAACCACCTGCACATCCGCCCTTCCATCTCTCTCTCTCTTTACCCATCCTAACACATACTCCCCCTCACAACTACCTCCATCAAGCACCAGCAAGCAATGCACCGATCATACTCACTCAGGCAAAACAGGGCCCCCAATGCATCCCATGCAACACACCCTCCAGCACCAACCTCAACCACAAAGTCAAAGTTCTTCTCAGGATCCCTCGGCGGCACCTTCCGCAAATCAGCTGCAGGTGCATTCGCGCCAGACCTCGCAAAGCGTCTTGCCATCCTCGTCAAGATGGAAAAGAACGTCATGCGATCCTATGAAATGGTCGGCCGTGAGCGCAAGGAAGTCGCAAGACAACTCTCCGTCTGGGGCGAAGATTGCGATGAAGACGTCTCCGACATCACCGATAAGCTCGGTGTCCTGATTTACGAGATTGGAGAGCTCGAAGACGGCTTCATTGACAGGTACGACCAGTACCGTCTCACCATGAAGTCCATCCGAAACATCGAAGCTTCCGTCCAGCCTTCTCGTGACCGAAAGCAAAAGATCATGGACACCATCTACATGATGAAGCACAAGGACCCACAAAACCCAAAGCTCGTCGTGTTGGAGCAGGAGCTCGTCCGTGCAGAGGCAGAGTCGCTTGTCGCAGAGGCACAGCTCTCAAACATCACCCGCGAGAAGCTCAAGTCGGCCTTTACCATGCAATTCGATGCACTCAAGGAGCACGCCGAGAAGCTCGCTTTGATTGCAGGTTACGGCAAGCACCTCCTCGAGCTCCTCGATGACTCCGCCGTCACACCAGGCGAGACACGCGCCGCTTACGATGGCTACGAGGACTCGAAGCAGATTATCGTCGATTGCGAGAATGCCTTGATGGACTGGACCCACGCAGGTGCTCAAGTCAAGCCATCCCTCTCGACCCGTCGTCGCAACAGGCAGTCTAACCGCTCGCTCAATGACGGCGAGTGGGTCAACGCCGACGAGCACGAGGAACGCGAGGAAGACGTCATCAATGATGTCGAACTCGGACAGCCCATCGAGCGTGACGAGCGTGAGGTCGTGGCAGTCTAAGGATACAGCTAGTGCTGTTATCCGTGTATCAAGCTGATGGATGGTTCGCTTGACTGTCTTTAGAATGCTTCAAGCGGCCATCATCGAGCATCGCTGCCTTTCTACTTGTAGCACGACAAAACCCAAACACCAAGAGACAATATCAGAGCTCATAGCTAATGCTTAATTCCGTTATCAAGTCTATCGTAGATCATCTCGGCGCACCAATCTCTGTGCCTGGTCCGGAAATCTTTGCAGGTTTTGCTGTTGTAGCCGCACCACCGCCAAATAGACCGCTTGTCGCGTTCGTCAACTTGCCATCGACCTCCATCTCCTCATCAGCTACACTAGCCCCGTCTTCCGCTTCTTCCTCCTCCTCCTCATCACCCGCATCTTCCAGTGCAGCCCGTCTCGCCAACTTTTGCTGCCGTGCAAGCTTCTGCTGTACCTTCCGACTCGGCACACGACCATACACAATCCCTCCTTTATTCAAAGTCTTCACCACACGACCACCCCGTACCGCATCCTTCGCCTTCCGCGTCGTTCCAACAACACGCGGCGCACTTCCATCAAAAGTCGGGTGGATGACTGCTGCTGTGCGTGAAGATTTGCGGAGACGCGCAGATTGAGCGCGCGATGCGTGTTGGTGTTTTTGTAGGTTTTTGGCCTTGTTTACGCTATTCTTTGACGGCATTTCTTAGGTACAAGTAGCTCAATCACCAAGCTTAAGCTTAAGCTTGCATTGTCGCATAAAATTTATCGCCAAAAAAGAAAATGTGTAAAGATTGTTCAGATGGACAACACATCATTTGGTGCAATAGTCAAATGTACATGCGTCTCAAGACTGGAGAGCAGCCCGTGATGCAAACGAACCCGCAACTCTCGGCGTCACATCGCCCGTCTCATCCATTTGTGGAATCATCTCTCCCCGTCTTGCATCCTGCGGCGACCCAGTACTTTTCGTAGCTCGCGGTGTCAACGGCAAATACATCTCATTCATCTCCTCATTCGATATTGGCATTTGCATCTCACCACCTCCTTGCGATGCACCATCCACGCCATAGTACCCGCTGCCAAAGTAGCTAGAAGAAAGGTGCGCAGAATTTGAGGCATAGCCAGGCATACTCAAGGCTTTAATCATCTCGGAAGTCGCCGCATCCTGTTGGAATCCTTGTAAGCCTGCTTCATCGATTTCAAAACCTACCATTTGACCATTTCCGAAGAACTGCTGCTGATGCTGATCAAGCGTGTATCCGTGACTAGTTGGTGCAGAATACCCATTATTTCCATTATACCGATGTCCCATTCCGCTGAACGTAGCAGCACGTTGCATAGGCACGCCGGCCCCATGTCCCTCAGCATGCTCCATGATATCCACAAGACTAGCAGCCGGTGAACTCGCCCCGCTTCCAGGAAACCCACGTTCATGCGTACGTCGATGTTGTGCAAGATTATCACTTCGTGAGAATTTCTTGAAACAAACAGGACATAGAAAAGGTCGTTCGTGGGTATGAGTGCGGACGTGGCGTTTGAGATGTTCAAGACGACGAAAACCACGACCACAGCCTGGTTTTGGGCACGGAAATTGACGTGCTTGTGGGTATGGCTGACCGTGTGGGTTGTTGATAGCGTAAACATTCTCATACTCTGAGCCGTCGCGTGAAACAGGTCTTGAGCCCGACGAGCCATTCGATGATCCAGGAGGTGCTGAGTGAGCTTGTTGAAGATGATGTAACCCATAACCAAGCTCTTCCATCCCTCCAGCCTGCAACTCCTGCATATACCCGAGGTCACCACCAACTTCCGAGAATTGATCAACACTTGACAAAATCTCTGTATCCGTGACATCTGTCAATTCCTGCTGCGACGTCGTCGTTGATACATCACGTGCTCTTCTAGCATCACGTTCTTGAGCGCGTTGTTGGAGTTGCGCTTGTTCTTGCATCAAGACACTGCTTGGTATACTTTGTCGTCGACGACGTTGCTTGTATGTCGGACTTCCTTCAAACATGTTGAAATTAAGGCCAAAACTCGGTCGTGGCGCAAAAGGTATTGCATATGTCGGCAGCATGTTTATCGGATCGGCAGATGCATCATAGGAGAAATCTTCGAGTACAGGTATTTCCTGCTGCGCGACAGAAGTCGAAACTTGTCCCGGCGATAGCGGTGTGTCTTCTTCAAAACCAGAAGGCTTCTCCAATTCCTCCTGCGATATGCCGGAAGACACGCGCGGCATCGCGAAGCCAATCGTCTCGTCGAACGAATACTCGCGTCTGAAAGCAGCATCAGCATCTTCCGTGACTTCCTGGGCCGCAGTATCCGCCGCAAAAGGATTATGAAACATCGTCGGTGAAGAAAGACTGTGCGCATGTCCAGGTTGAAAGTCCATAGCACCGCTCGTAGATCTCAAAGCTTGTCCAGGCTCACTTGCCGTAGCACCCCGTCCTGCTGGCCGAACATGGTAGTCGAGTGGCACAGTAGACTGGATGCTTTGCGAACGAGCATAGTAATGCGCTGTAGGCTGTGCCGGTGCTCCGCCAAGACTAGCGCGACGACTCATGCTAAAGGGTACAGCCAGATTGCCGTTTCCAAGGCTACCGTACTGCGCAGCCATCATATTGTTTTGCGCTTGCTGCGCAGCGAGCGATGCGCCGACCTCTGAAGCGGCATTGTGCTGTAATGTCTTGGTCAGTTGCTCGAATAATGACTGGGTTGCGTCAAAGACAAACGACAGCGCAGGCTCAGCAACAGCAGCAGTCGTGGATTCGGTACCCATTCGCTCGCGCTTTAGATCTCGCTCCAATGCATCGAGAAACAGCCGATCATGCGGTACACTGAACCAGTAAAACACTTTCTGCTTCTTTTGCGTTCTGATGCAATTGTTCTTATATAGCAGATCAAGGAATCCAGACTTTGGCTCCTCAAGAGACGCATCTGTGCCATTTTTGAGGTTTCTGAGATCTGAAAAGACACCTTCCTCGAATTTTTTGATGTTGCGTACCGGCCGGCCAAAAGCTTGGAAGCGGTATGTTAGGGCGCGAACGATATCAGTACCGCTGATGTGAAATAGATTGTGCCAGAGCACGCAAGAGACGTATTCGCCCGTTGGCAGTAGATAGCGACGGATGATTTGGTCTACCTGCCAATTGGCCGGCGCAGTGGCCAGAAAGTACTTGACTAGATATTAGATGAGAGTGCGCTTTGAGAATGACATACGATCATCGACCTGCTCGAGCGCCATCTTTGACTCGACAGGTAGCGCAGCTTGCTGCTCAGCCGTCAACATGAATGTCTCTGGCTTCGTCGAGTTGATTAGGAATTGCCCCGCTGTTGACCCCATAGTGGTCGAAGAGAGGCTGTGTCTCTAACTGGCCACAAGTCGTAAGAGTAACCGAGGTCGTAGAGGATCGGTTGAGTATGTCTGACCCCTGGTTGACCGTGTCTACCTCCAAAACTTTTGCCCTCGTTGATCGCCCAACCTTAATTCGGGGTTTGTTCACAAAAGTGGAACGTACAAATGGGCTGCGTGAACACTCTTATGCAAGCGAATCGTTCCTGTCTGAGCTTTGGCGCAGATCAACCGAGCGCGGGTAGAATCCATCCAAGTCATTGCCGCTGCGCGGTAAAAGCGCAAGGCTACAGCGACAGGCTTCAGCGTGTTTGGTAGATGCGTTGAGACGTGCATGAAACGCCTCAAGTAGGAGGCATAAGAGCGGCACCTTTACCCCATCGAGATCTGTAAAAATGTAAGAGTGGTCTGTGCGACATGCGCAATTGAAGGAGATCTGGGCAGATGAGAGATCCAAAAACTCCTGGATTTCTCTATCTATTGCTCTATCTTTCGTCCTTGCGTGACAGCGGTCTCCCGAAAGACAAGGACACAAGAGGCCAAGACTTTGCAGTTTGTCGGCAAGCAATAGATATTGAGCTTAGCAAAGATTTGGATGAGCTTG
The DNA here is from genome assembly GCA_003717255.1 of Protomyces gravidus. Lineage (NCBI taxonomy): Eukaryota > Fungi > Ascomycota > Taphrinomycetes > Taphrinales > Protomycetaceae > Protomyces > Protomyces gravidus. The sequence continues at coordinate 71,541 of QXDP01000077.1, read as the reverse complement.
AAACGAGATGAAACTTCAGCTCGTCAGTCCATTGAGTAGCAATCAAAGCGCAGTGACGCTGGATGCCGGCAAAGAGAGATGAAGTCATTGCAAAGCTGTGTGCTCCTGCGCAAAGCATCAACACGGATAGCGGCAATGTATAGGCTTCAGCGGACGAATGCCGAGACAGCATAGCATGACGACGCCATAATAGTTGTGTTGCTATATTATCGCAGGGTTTGATCCGTCTGCACAAAGTCCGATCAGAAGCCCATATAGATTGTGAAGCAAAGAGGGTGATACACAAGTCCGTGAGTAGCTGTTGTTCAGATGAGGTTTGGTATGATCACGTGGCCGGTCCACGCTGTGCAGTATTTCCCTCGTGGAGGACTTGCAGCATGGACAGCACCCCTGAAGGCCTCAGTGAGCTTCAATCCCTGCTTTACAACGCCGGCGTATATTGTCTGACCAGTTCGGCAGGATGAAACGCGTTTTATGATGATGATATTTCTGCCTTTTGATCGAATCCTACGGAAAGATTTCTGACAACGGAGCGAATCCCATATGACGCTTGCCAGTATCGTGGCGACAGATGAACCATGGTCAGGCTGGCCAGCTCACCAGCTCATGCTGAATTTACAGTATGGCAACTCCAGCATGAAGCTTTGTCAGAGTATAACTCGTATCACTGTGACCTGTCTTTTCCAGGGCATTCACAGAGGCCAAATATTCCCATGAGATGAGGATATGGCATGAAGACCTGATATTTGTTGGTGCGCTCGAGACAACAGGCCGCGATATACGATATCACCAGGACATTGACACGGAATATTGGGTTGACCTCGATGCCGTCGCTGCCTGGGAACACGTGGGCATAGCTAGCTACCTCAATGGTAGTGCTAGTCCCGCCCTTTTTTAATGCGCGCTTCTTCCCGTTGAAGACGAAGGATGTCGTGGTCCGGGGAGTGTGGCATCGTTTTCAAAGAATCTGTGCGCTAGCAAGACATGCGCGAAGAGCGCAACACGACTTTGAAGAACGGCTTGGCCGGAGATGGCGACGAACATTGCCAGAGGAAGGCGAGCCTATCCTTGAAAATAGCTTGATGCACCTTGCATGACTGGAATCTGCCACGACTGGCTCTTGGGCGATACTGACTCTGGCGAACACGCCGTCGCCGGCAATTTGTGTAGATGATATAGGACGCGGCATAGCTGTATTTCTCTGCTATGCCAGGATGGCTTGAAGAAAGGCGTTGTAACATGAGCAAAATATCATTGCCACTTCTCCAAACCGCCATACCCGGCGCCACACGATGTAGCGAAGGTGATTGCATTTATATGCCTCTCAGCTGATCGAAGCTTGTGAGCAGTTCGTCTGCTGCAACGCTCGATCTTTTGCCGGCCTTGCGTGAGCTTAATGACTTTCTACCAGAGATGACATCTTCGCTTGTCATCTCCGTGTCCAGCGCATCTCTCAAGGCGCGGTCGCGCTCGCTATTGCTTGCCTTTTTGCGGATTTTCCGGTCGTGTGTGATTTGCTTCTTGAGCGCAGCAGGCTTTGTCTTGACGGACTTCTTGCCGGTACGTGCCATGATAGCGATAGGACCGTAGTAGCGAGGTATAGAGGTAGAAGTAGCTGTCTTGATCTTGAGAAGTGCTATCTGCTCCTTCTGAAGATTTCACTTTTGCATGCGCCACAGAATTGAGGCTGAGGAGACTTGCGAGAGTCATGGCAGCAGCTTGAGACCCAACCTCGACTCATATAGCATGACTCTAGAAGCAACAGAAGGCACGCTGTCTGTAGATAAGCAGCCTACTCGCTCTGTTGGCAAAAAGGTGAAAGCAGCTCAACCTCGCAAGCTCCAAAGGGGACAAAAGAAGAAAAAGCCGCTTGTCACCACTCATTCTTCAGAAACTGCACCTGTAAAGACTGTGACAGCTGAACAATCTCGAAACAAGGCTCCCAAGAAACAGTCTCTACCTGCGTTCCAAGATGCTGTGCATTCTAGCCAGAAGACATCGTCAAACGATCAGGACATTCATGCTCGAATAAATCAAGAAAGGATAGACAAAATTATCGACCGTATGCCTGTCCCTTCTCGCCAGGTGATCCAGAAGCCGATGCCAAAGACAGATAGCAGCATACGAGACCGCGACATAGGGCAACTCAAGCGCCGTTACGGCGATGCCCTCAGAGTGGAAGGGAACGCTTATCATGTCCCATTCACGCCATCAGATCCGGACTTTCCATATGACGTGCCTAATCTACAGGTGACATTATCCATTCATGAAGGCTATCCCAAGAAATTGGTAGAACTGAGCATCAAGAATGGCCTCGAAGTCGGTTTTGCTCGCAATATTGAGCGCGAATTCGAGGCCGAGCGGGTGGGTGTCGCATCGCAACGAGGACTGCTTGGCATGCTCACCTGGCTTGACCGCAATCTCGAACGTCTTTTGGCATTGAGAAAGTCAGAAACCATCAAGATCGTGCGGCATCACGCAGACTCGCCCGAATACGATAACCAAGAATCTTCCTCAGAAAGTGAGGATGATTCGGCTGCGTATCGCATGCCAATCAAGTTTTGGACTTTCCAAGAGAAACAGGCAGCAGCTGTTAAACGTCAAGAGGAAATCAGCAGACTCAAGACGCGACTTAAGCCCAAAGCCGTTACGGATGACACATTCGATTTGCAGCTTGATGGCGCGCTTGTGCGTCTACAAATTCCCGAGCTGTATCCACTTGAACCAGCTTGGATCCTGATCGTGGACGGCAGTGAGGACATCGAGGCGCCTGCCAATGCGGAATTAAGGAAAGGATCGCGTGACTTACTGCGACAGGTCAATTGGATATCAGCGAACCTCAGATCGCTTGCAAAGCTTGGTGAACAAGATCGAGAGCTTCATGAAGCTCAGCTTGCTTCTGAACGCGAGGCATTTCAGCGAGCAATGGCAAGTACGATGTTGGCGGACACTTGGAAGCCTGAACACGATGGGTTTCAGCCTGTTCAAGGATACGAATATTCCGTGCCTGAGGCAATCGAGACTGGCAATATTGATGAGTCGAGCAATGCGCTAGATGCTGCTCATCATGATCTGCAGGATCTGACGATGCAGGATAGCACGACTCAACAAGCACAAGGTACTGCCATCGACTGCAAAGTCTCGATACAGAACATCGCAACCCTTGAAGCATCGCTCATCTCGCTGACTCTCAAATGCCACCGCTGCAAAAGCAATGCAGTGCAGATGCCCGAAATCAAGGCTTCAGAATCGCATCAAATTGCATGTCCGCACTGTCTCAGCGTTCTGACGGTCTTGATGCGTCCGCTTATGATTCATGCTGGCAACTTGAAACGAATTGGGTATCTTGATCTTGAAGGCTGCACCGCACTTAGACTCAGTATCGTGTCATTCATTGGTACTTGTGCCGAATGCCCTGTGCCGGACGACGCGAAGGATCATGTTATACAAAGTTTTTCTGGACTAGCATCCGGACAAGCTCAAACAAAGCCATGTCGAGCATGCTTTGCGAAGCTGACTGTCGAAGTCAATGACTTTCACTTCCTCAACCTCTCGCCTTCGCCTTCTCATACAAAGCAAGGCGCACGACTCGCACGACAAGGAGACTTCAATGCCGCAGCGATCCCAAAAGGTGTCAGCAAGGAAGTACTTCGACTCGCTGGCAAGCATAAAGGACAGCCATTGCCAGACTATGGCATTTGTCGACACTATCGAAAATCATTCAGGTGGTTCAGGTTTCCATGCTGTCGTCGAGTCTATGCTTGCGATGTCTGCCATGATCTTCTGGCTGGGACACAGACGGAAGCGCAAAGTCGTGCGTCTGGTAAGGAGGTAGCTGTCGCAGGTCTGTCCAGTGGCAAGCATCGTCATGAACTTGCACTTTTCCAGATTTGTGGATTTTGCTCAACTGAAGCCGCGATCAATCGTGAGGCACGTTGTCATGCTTGTGGGACATCTTTGGTCAAACCTGGTAGTGTGCCAGGAACGTTGGGAAGTGGATTTTGGGAAGGTGGATCAGGGACGCGCGATCAACGCCTGATGAACCGTCATGATAAGCGCAAGTATCGCAAGAAGCTTTAGCTTACATGTCATACATCACTATGTCTCAATACAAAACTCAAGAAACTCATAGCACTGCCATAGCTAGATCGCAATCAATTTCACAACCAATTGCTCATTTACGTTGTCATTTGAAGCAGGGCTTCGACATAATCGCCGCCTGCAGACTCCGCAAGGGCAAGTGCTCTGTCAGACTCCTTCCACGGGATCACCTGTTCCTTGATGAGCTTCTCAGCGCATCCCCGTACAATACGCTCCTGCTTGGTTGAATTTGACTTTAGAAGTGGCTCCCAAGGACTTAGCCAAGCATGTCCTGTTGATGTATATACCCATCCAGAGTAAGGCTGTGTCATGGATCGGCCTTCGTTGCTCTTTACGCTTGTACCATTGATCTTCGACGGAAGCGCGTTGAGATCTGATGATTTTGAGGACTGAGATGCGCTACCAAGGGTTTCAGAGTCTGGCGATGGTGAAATATTAGGCTTCGCACTGGACGGCGGAGCGATACTTTGCGAAGCTTCGCAATGTGCCAGACGCGCCTCTTCCGGGCTGACCTCTGCGCTTGCAAGCCCTGAAGGCTGTTTGGGGTTCACTTCGGATTTCGATTCTGCTACCGTCTGCTCAGCTTGCTTCTGCTGAGTTTCTTGTTCGTCCAATGTGCCAAGGCGTTGCACCTCTGTATTGAGCTGTTTCTCAAATCTGAGCGTTAGTCAAGCGCAGCTGAGAATGGTGGCATACTCAAGAACTCTCTCGGGAGCGTATTTCCACATTTGCGCGAGTGGCAAGTCAAATGGCTTTCCGGTATCTGACTCGACGGTGACATCGAGCTGGCCATCTGCAGGCAGCTTGATCCCAGTGATGCGACAAGCGTCTAAAGCATCTAGCCTGGTCTGTTCTGCTAGACCAGATGAAGATTCTGAGGAGGGCTGATAGTCACGCGCGTGTAGTGAACCAGTCTGCCCTCTCTGCGCCTGTGGCTCAGTCACTGCAGCAGACTCAAGCACTCTCGGCTGCAGTAACTCCTGTAACGTCCTTCTTGACAATGCTTCTGCCTCTTGCGTCACCTGTCTTGCATGTGCTCGAGCGCGTTCTTCAGCCTCATGCAGGCGTTGTCGCACGAGCTCTCGCTGTTCTGCGAAAACATGTCGTGCGCGTTCTGCGGATTGGAAAGCGACTTGGTCGAGATTGTGCATATTGAGCGATCGACTGAGTTGCGCAAAGAAGGGTAGGATGTCTGTTTGAACGGTTTGACGGACATCATTGAAGACATTGACTAGATCGTCAACAACATCGAAAGCATCTTCCCTTTGTGCGCTTTGACGATTTTGCGATGAAGAAGATGCTGCATTGCCCAAGGGCGTAATTGGGCCGCTTTCGAGAACATAGCTATCGAGCTCAGCTTGCGTGATGTGCAGTGGCGAGAGCGCTGAAGCCAGACTTGCCGGACGGCCTCGAAAACTTGCTGCCGGAGACTGCAATGGAGCCGTTTCTAGGTTTGGAAGTGAAGCGCCCGCTTGTTGCTCCTCAGGCGCTTCTTCAAGCGTCACTTTCTTTGGCACTGGCGTTGCCACGACATCTTCCTCGTCGCTTGTGAACGAAGCAAAGTCATACTCTTCTTTGTCCCTGTCGGACTGATCCATGGCTCTGCCAGCGACGTCCGCGCCTTTGAATGTAGGCATTCTTCTGTTGCTTTCGAAGGATAGATCTTGGTGGCCAACGTGGTCGTGGATAGTGGCCGTTGCTGCTTTTTGTGGAGAATTTTGGAGCAAGAAAAAGACGCCAGTTGCTATGAAGGGCTATGAGAGCATGTATAGAGAGGAAGAGGGAGAAGAGCTAGAGAGGAAGGACCATCAAGCCCGCACTTGGAATGTCTTCTGTGAAAAGGGCGAGCTCATTGGGTTTGTGCCAGCTGACGAACTGGCATGACCATACTGCATCACCTGCTGCTGCTGTTGATGCATAGATGGCCCAGCTTGCCCCTGTACCTGTCCTTGCTGCCCGGGCATCGTCAAGTCAGTCTTGCCAATGCCGTGTATCTTGTTGCTGAACTCCTCTGGGAAGCCATTTGGATAGAATTGCCGCCACACCTCGAAAAAGACACGCGCGGTGAGAAGACTGTCTGAGCCTGCTTGATGCGCAACACCGTGTCGTGGACAGTTCAAGTCTTCAGCAATTTCTGCGAGACCACCTTTGAGTGACTTGACGGTACGGGCCGTGTACTTGATGTCATGAAAGTTGGGAAAGTACAGATTGAGCAAGGCGAGAAAGTCCGTCTCTGTAGGAGGCAGTGCTGTTGCTGTGAGAGCCTTGAGCAGGTAGCCAAAGTCGTAGCCTCCATGAAAAGTAAGCCATTTGACGCCCGGCGCCAGCACCAAGCCAGAAGAAATCATCAATTCGCCAAACGCCTGCTGTGTTATGCCATGTTCCTGGTGCCGGGCGAAGTCAATCCCAGCTTCCTTCAATAGCGCGATGGAGTCACCTGCATACATGTCCTCATTTAATGAAAAGGTAAAGTTGAACTGCCATGTATTCGCACCTTCCGGTTGCCTCCCATGCTCGTCGCAGAATGTTATCCCAAGCTGGATCATTTTGAGCAAGTCGACATTGCAGCGCATGACTTGATAGCGATAGTCACTTGAGCTGCGAAACTGTCCCATAGGCCGCGCTACGATACCGGGAAATTCTGTGTCCATGGCGATGTAAGGATACCGCTCTACAAGGTCGCGAATCATGTACATTTCGGCATCGAGGTTATAGGCCCATATTTGCCGTATCGGGCCATTATTGTTGTCGCTTGTCTGCGCTGTCATGTGACCAGGAATACCCGTATGTCTCTGCAAGTTGCCATGCGTGAGCTGAGTGTATGGGACCATAGCAGGCGCTTCTTCCGGACCAAGCTCTTTGGCGTATTTGATTTGTGTCGTCGCTCGCTCTTTGCACTTTCACAGCGACAACCAAGACGGAGATCCAGAGACAAGGAGGATATACATATACAAGACAGCCATGGCACAGCATCCGTGGTCAAGGAGGTACAGACATGATCATGATTGAAATATGCGCTAATATGACAGAGAAGCATGGCGACACAAGGGCGTTTTTGCACCTCGCGCACGATACCTGGCTGCGTTACCAGGACTCGGCCTCGGCGTCGGAGCCTTTGCCGTCTACTGCATCGTAGAGGCCGTCTTGGATAAGACATCCGCCAAGGAAGCTCACCACTAAACACCTCATTCGCTTATAGCGACAACCTCTTGCGGACATTTTGAGTACTTATGCTGATGATGTTCCTTGCACGACGGCCATCTCCTCGCGGCCCGTGACGCTCTTCTCCGCTGGCTTGTTGCTGTTCCAAAAGTCTTGAATCATGTCTCGCTTGGCAATCGACTGTGCCGCTGCCACGCTCGCTGGGTTAGCCAGGACTGCCGCCCAGAATGCTGTAAGGACGAAGATGATGGCGACCATATGTTTGAATGCTATGCTGTGCTATGCTGACCTGCGACGCCTCATCTTATATGCTTGAGCGATGAATGCAACAACCCTTGAAACCGACCGTCGCCATGACACGCTGAAACATGCTAGAATGAAACAACCTTCTTGCTTGTCTTCGCCACCACTTTGTGTGCTGCAACCGGCTTCGAGGCTTGGGACGGCTCGGCTCTAAGGGGAGCTGCAGGACCTGGTCGCTTGCGATTCTCAACGCGCGCCAGATCATGAAAATCATCATCATCTGCTCCTCCTAGAGGGATCGCATTACTCCCCTCGATACTCTGCAAGCCAATCACCGTACCTAAGCGGACCTCATCGGGTAACGGACAATCCTTTGCAAGATGCTCCACACTCCTGCAGATCTTGCAGCAGCCGCCTGACGGATACACGCCTCGACTGTTGGTCGGACAATTTGATGTAATGTGGCCTTGCTCTTTACACACAAAACACCGCGCGAATGGCATGCCCTTTGATGGATGTAAACGACACTGCTTGAGCGCATGATCTGATTTTCCGCAGCGATAGCAGATGGTAGCACCGCCTGGACGGATCGATTTGCTGGACACGGCAGCGCCCGCCGCATCGGTCTCTGGGCAATCCTGAATTCGATGGCCTTCCTTGCGACACGCAAAACATACCTTTCCGCTATTTCGTTCCCTATCTCTCCTCTGTCTACGCGCCTCGCTTCGCTCCTTTTTGAAGCCGAGCGAGGCTTCCACCTCATCTTGCGGCTGTAGTGGCGCTCGCTTCGGGCCGGAGGCTGATGGTGGCTCGGCCGCAGCTATGTGACGATCATATGGCGTCGCCTGCTCATACGTCTTGCGGCCCATCTTCGTCACGCGCGTCATGCTGCACAGGCGCTATCTCGACCAAGAATCAAGTCTTCTTTTTTATTGAGCGCCGTCGCATCTGTCAAAAATCGAAAAATACTTTTCAGATGAACAAGATCGACAGGGGAAGTCTTTGTTGACTCAACATAGAGAAGCGTGGACTATATTTGCAGGCGTTTTCCATGCTGGTCGGTGGACAGTGAGCACTGAGCAACGAGGCCAAGCATCAGCTTGGCGGTTTCTACAAAAGGCCGCCAGCTCTCCTATTCCTACTTTCCCCCCAAATAACATTATGCATCTCACCTCTTTCAGCACAGCAACCTTGCTCTCCCTGCTGCCTCTCTTGGCACTCGTCAGTGCAGACGCAAAATCAACATCGGAAAAGTCTGACGCAGCGACGGCCAAGGATTGTCGCTACGAATGCGGAACTGAAGTCGGCTCCAAATTTAGCGGCCTGACGGTCCCAAAGAAGACCTTCTACTGGTATAATCTGACCTTGGTGCAAGATGCTCATGAAATGGCCATTGAGTTCAAAAAGAAGAGTCGGATTCCCCAGAGAGCGTCAAAGAAGCACACGAAGGCAAAGGATCGTACGCTTGACATCATCAAAAAGCTAGCATTTGTCTGGGGCCCGGCTCCCGGCAAGGAGAACGGTTCTGGTCTGAAGAAGCTGTACGGATTCGATCCGTGTCAGCCGGATGGTTTGAGCTTTGGCAAGCAGTGCCCACGGGCTCCGCAGTGCGTGGTCAAAATGTTCAACTATGATGACAACCATTTCTTTGTGAGGCGAATCGATAGTGATTTCTATGCGCAGGACGAATGTTTGAGGAAATTCGCGCCTCCCGAAAGTTAAAACGGCTCTGTAGCGCTGTAGCAAGTATCAGTGGCGCTTCGAACCAATACCTCGCCGCGACAGCTTGCGACATCGCGCAATTCAAATAAGTAGTAGCCCTTGGATATTCCGTACCAATTCATTATTCGATCACCTGACTGTCTAGCAAGACTGGAATCGAGTGCAATTTGCTTCGCGTCTCCTGGACGTAGCTCTTGATGGAAGTGATTGCAGCACAGTGCTTCCATCGTCACCAACAATGGACATGCAAGTCACTGGGCAGTGAGCATGAAATGCACATAGTTCCAAAGTTCGAGTGACCCTTGCATGTGGCGAAAAATGCAACTTGCAAAGCAAGCTAACCATTGGAGCGCACTGGGATGAGGGATTCACGCCCAAAACTGTCGCCGGGTTCTGCAGCGCCGTAGACATGGACAGAGACTTGACAGTGGGCGGCCTTGAGCATGATCGAGACAGGCATGGGACAAACCGAGGCATACAGACTTAAGCGAGCAACGCCTGACTGGCCAGAAAATAACCAGTGGCGCACATTGGATAAATGTGAGCTGCTGCGAGACTACCGCGTCACCAGTTTCCATGCAAACGTGTGACATTAGAACATACGCGATCGACATTGCTTGAGCGCATAATCTGATCTTTCACAATAATAGCAGATGATGGCAGCGCTAGCGCCTGGTCTGCTTGATTTGCTCAAATCGGCAGCATTCGCAGCCTCTGTGTCCGGACCATCGTGAATGTGATACCCACACTCGCGACAAGCGAAAGGTACCTCTCCGTCTCTCCTTCATTCGTCTTTGTTTCTACATGCCTCACCGCGCAACCGTTTGAGGCCGAGGGAGATTTGCGCCGCTGGCGAATGTAGTGATATATGCTTCAGGCGTCAAGAGAACGCTGCTTTAGCTGTATTTACAGAGACTTGCTTGCTTAAACGCCTTATAACTCATCTTGTCGACGCGTATCATGCGGTACGGGCGCTATCTAGGCCAGGACTCAATCTCGGGAGTCTTCAGTCTTTCACCGCCGTCGCATCTGTCAAGGCATCGTAGAACTTTTCAGATGGGCAAATCGACAGGGGTAGTTTTTATTGATACAACACTGAGGGCTCTAGGCTCAGGTCGCCAGTGGTGGTCATACACTTTGAGGGCAAGCACGAGAATGAATTCATTGAGAGCTCAGGAGGACCTGGGGAGGTGACAAGGAGATTGACCGATCTATAAAAAGGCGTCAGCACTCATCTTCCTCCCTCACCCTAGCAACATGTACCTCACTACATCCAGCACCAAGCTCTGGGTGGTCCTGCTGCCGCTTCTGGCACTCGCTAGCGCCAGTTTAGCATCTGAGGCAACTATAATCAGTTCTGCAGCGACTGGGGCAGCAACACCTGGTCCTGAAGCAGCTGATTGCCGCTACGTGTGCCAACCTCCCTCTGGTCGAGAGCAGGAGGGCTTGGAAATTTCTAAGAAGACCCTTCACTGGCACAATCTGACTCTATCCCACGACGCTGAATCACCTGCCCTTGAGGGATTGGAGAAAATCGTGGGTCATCTCGAGTGGCCAGTCAAGAAGAAGCACAAGGCAAAACAAATCCGCAGGCTTGAAAAAATCGCAAATCTGTTTTTCGTTTGGGGACCAGCTCCTGGCAATCAAAATAACACCTTCAAGGGCACTCTGTATGGGTTTGACCCGTGTCAAGGAAATGCTTTGAGCTTTGGCAAGCAGTGTCCTCAGGCTCCTGAGTGTGTCGCCAAGTTTGTCGATTATGGTGAGAGAGTTCTCTATGTTCAACAAATTTCCAGCAAGCAGTACGGTGGTAACCCGTGCATGAAGAAGTGGGCACCTCATCAGGATCCAAATGGCTCAGAGTAGTCTAAGCACGACTAACAAGGATCTGTAGCGCCTCGAAGCCGCGTCTCTGCACAACAGCTGTCGGGCTCGCGCAAGTCAAACAAGTTCTGCTGATCAGTCTTTGCGTATCTCATACCAATTCTTTCTTCTAGCGAATGTCCCTGTGTGAATTGCGGCTGAGTTGCACTTTGTCTCGCATGCCATAGATGCCTTCCTGCGTGAATTGGCAGCCAGGATTGACTTTCCTTCTGTTCATCGAATGACATTGACGGAAACATGAAATTCAGGGGTCAAACCCGGGCAGAAGGCAATTTGGCCACGCTGGCAACAGAGAGCCGCATCATTCATCTCAACAAGACCCTCGTCGAATTTTTCCAAGGTCTCTCCAGCTCCAGCGTCAAGCAGACGCCATGTTTCGAAGAGCTATTACGTTCGTCATTGTGACGACAATGTTCACAGCGCTCTACCTCAACTACCAGCGCAACGCCCTGCGCAAATTCAAAGTCTTGGAGAAAAATTGCATACTCGGCCCGAGCACATTTAACTTTGACAAGCAACCCTTGCCTCATCCATGCTACCAGCTCCTCAGCATGCGATCGCCTGATGCCTTTCCAACGTACTCGCAAGTGAAATGCCCCGCTCACAGCGACAAGAGAGCCCTGGAGCGTATGTCGCACTTGCTCTGCACATACGGCATGCGAAGCAAAAAGAGCTCGATCCGCTCGACTTTGGCCTGCTGGTATCCTGGCGACACGACTGTACACCTGCCATCGTGCCTCAGGGAGGTCTGCCGCATTGTTCCTCTCGCAGAGACGGAAGTGTACGGCGTCTGGGACTATCACGTTGAGTGTGGCATTCCTTACAAGGCTCAGAAGCCTAAGAAGAGCCAATTGTCGCTGCCATTTCTAGGCTAGAAAGGCAAGTTGATATCATGCCTTCCGACAATCGCTAGAAGTTCTCGAGCACTCGCGGCGCTCGGGAATGCCATCATCGAGCAGTATCAGATATTTCGTTGACTCTGTTGAGCTATTACTTGATTGCGTAAATGTATCGATCCATTGCCTCGCGGAAGCGCACCTTGTACTGCTTTGGCGTAACAACAGTCGGCTTACTAGAACCACCTCCCACCAGACCACGCTCCTTGACCCAACTTTCCAATTTCTTGTCCCATGTATAGGTACGAATAAAGTCAATGATGCCAACGACCAGCTCATGCTTATCGTCGTCAATGCCAACCACGAGTGAGTAGTCCATGACATTGTTTTGAGCCAGGAAGAGCGTGTCGTTGTGAAGTGCCGACTTCAAGAAGCGTCGCGCATGTTCGCGCACGAAGAGGGGATTCTCGGATACCACTAAGATCAGCACAGCGCTTGTTCAGAGAAAGACACCCTTACACTCAACGAAATTTTCGTCCAAAAGCACTTCGTTTTCTTTGCCGGTCTGCTGCACTTTGCGATTGCGCATGCTTCCCTTCAGATCGAAAATCCTGCTCGTCCTGCGCTTGTAGAAGAGATTCTCCATGACCATGACATCCATCTTGAAGAACTTTCCAGTGACAGGATTCTTGCTTGTAATTTGGTAGAAGCCCAGAATCTTGCAGAGGCAAGTTGGTAGCCCTCGAAAGAAGCTCTCTGCCATGTACTCGAAGTAGAAGGGCGCAAATTTGAGAAACTGCTCGGTTTCCATTTTTGTCATCTGTTTGACAATGAGTCGGTCGTCCAGCGTTTTCAAGAAAGCTGCACCAGACTTACCGCCAGAAGAGTCGAACTTGACGCATCGGGATAGAGAAGCGACATAGTTGTCGTCGCAACCACAGAAGCGGCGCAGGGCATCGAACTGCTCGGCGAAGAAGATGCGTGAAGCCAATTTGACACCACCTTTACCGCCAGCGCTTCCCCAGCTGAAACGCATGTGAGTACCAGTCGCATTCTTGAGCGTATTGTGGATGCGCTGATCTTCCACCTTGAGCTTTGAGCGCATAGCTTTGAGATCTTCTTGCGCAGGCTTGCGACGCGCCGCCTCTCGAAGAGCTGCAATCTCAGCAATATATTCTTCAGCGCTCAAAGTAAACGCAATGAGCGAACTCGGCTCATCTTCGCGTATAACGACATCGCTTTCCAAAAACATATGCTCTGAAGGAGGAAGAGGATACTCGAGAGCAGTCCAGGCACTGGAGGAACGGTCTGCCCAAAAGTTGGTCAGCGTTTTGAGTAGCGTCGAACGCTCAGCCGCGGGAACGAGGGCGTTAGACAGCTCAGATTCGTGCTTTGGGGCGGTCTTTTTCGCACCTGGCGAGTCAACATTTTCAGCGTCACTCAAGTTTGTTTCAGTCTCCTTCGAGTCGTGAGCGGATTCCAAATTTTGCTCCGGAATTGATTGCGTTGAGAGCGTGTGCGGTGACTGAGGCTGCATCAACGGTGTTGACTTTGGCGTGCTCTCAACAGTCGCCGGATTACTCTGCTGCACAGGGTCGGCAAAAGAGTCAAGTAAGGGCTCCAGATTTGGATCTTCGTCGTCCGACTCGTCGACCACATCAGCGACATTGTTGAAGACAGCAACTTTCGGTTTGAAGGTCGCTACCGCAAATGTTGGCTTTCCTCGCGAATTGAGCAATTTACGGGCCTTCAGGCGTTCCTTGTCGAATTCACGCGACAGCTGATCAAAATGCTTAGCCAGACTGGATACCTTTGTCTCGCCAGCCTTGTTGCGCTGTGGCGTATCCTTGCTGAGGGTGCTAAATCGCTTCTGTTCTTGCCAACGCTTCTCGACGGAGCCAACAATGGCTTCACCAAGATCTTGGATTTGCTTGCTGAGGACAAGAGCGCCAGATGTCGACTTTTTCCGAGTATGTAGAGACTCACTTGCAGGCGCTTTTGGTACAGGAATGCTACTCATACCGTGACGAAGATCAACTGATGGATTCCGCGAGGATGATTGAGATGCGCTTGGGCGAGAAAGTGGGACTGCATCCTCGGATTTGGTCCGGAGCATTGTCATCGGTCTGGGAATACCGGAGGCCTCAGATTTGATTGCAGGAGCTGCCGAAAGAGTCCGGACGTGTGACGGAGCATCGCCTTCATCGGCATCCGGCGAAAGCTCTTTCGGCTTGATCAATTCTTCGTATGCTCGGCGAGGATGGAAGCCTTTTGGTTCGTCGTCAAGCTCACCAATGACAGGCATAGATACTGTCAAATGAAGAGCATGCTCTGATACGGCTTTCACAGGAGGTTTCGCTCGAGGTTGAGCCTTTTCTATCGCATCTCCCTTCTCCGAGGGCATCGCAACAGGCATACTCACAGAGCGTTTCGCATCCCCGTCCGTTTCTTCTTCGGCGGGGACTGGACGCGCAGCAGCTTCCTCTGACAGGAACAGCTTCTTGAGATGCGCAGTAGTCAAACGACGGATATCTTTCTCAGATGGCAGGTACAAGCGTTCAAGTTCTTCGAAAGTCTCATTCCAGCGCGTGACCTTTTCTTGCGTGGCCCGCAATGCTCGATTGAGGCATAGATAGTCCAAGGCAGGCGAATTGTCAAAGAGCTCTTGCAGCAGACCGATTAGGTAAACACGCTCATCCTTTGCTTGTTGACGCATGAGTGCGATATCAGCCTTGTACGCTTCTGTTTGCTCAATGACTAACGTCTCGGCATTCATGTTGTAAAGCCTGAACTCTAGAGAATCATAAAACACCGATATCTTGAATTGCAATGACTTGAATTCTTCATTCTTGAGCCGGATGAAGCCTTCCGGCTTCCACTCGATATGCGGTTGTGGAACGGACAAAGCCATGATCTCGATCGGGTCGTAGTCAAAGCGCACAGCCATATCTCGAAAGCCAAAGTATCGAACGTGGTCTCGGCAGAGATTGTGAGGACAATTTTCGAAACGAACGCAGAGATCTTTGTCGTAAAAAGTCAGCTCGAGGTATTTACCGAATGAAAACGCCCACGAACTGTCCGACATGGGCACAAGCGGACTCGTAATTTTGCATTGCTTGCAATAGCTCCACATGAGAATCGTGTCCTGCATGCCCGCTAAGTGGCATGGGAAGGCTTCTGTGACCACAGTGACACGAGCCTCAGCGTGAACGTAACTGCGATGATGATCCATTTGGCGTCGCTGGCATAGGACAGTCGGACACGGCTGCATTGCGTTGATGACACATTCCTCCACGTACTGACCAAGAGGGTATTCGTTGTAGGTATCCTTGTAGTACTCGATGAGTTCTGTCTGTGGCAAGCTGCAGGGCGTCCCGGTCTCTGTGCAAACCGTTGAGTACAAAACTGAGATACTTTGCCGTGTCCAAGGACTTGTCAGTTCCGAGCTCTGGTCGAGCAACATGTCCCATTGCTTTTTGACATGCTCAAGCTCATGTTGAAGGCGGCTTTCCTCAGCTGATTGAACAATCTGTCTTACATTACGCTGTTGCTCCGGGCTCAGATCGGAGATGTCATCCAGCTTGCCGCCATAAAGTAGTCTTGCCTCTTGCTCAGCCAAAGTTTCCGATTCGCTCTTCTCGGCCACAAGTTTGTGTCGTTCTAGCTTTTTCTCCAGATCATAAGCTTTTCGTAAAAGGTATGGCGGTTCAAATTGAACACCCGGTGAAGAGGACAAGATGCGATGTTCGAACAGCTCCACGAGCTTACTAAATGGCTTTCCCTTGAGCAACGCATTCGATGCGGCGTCCAAAAGATTCAGCTCTTCAGCATTCTGCAAGGCCAAAAAGGACTCAGGAGCACGCTGGATCGCATGCTGATCCTTGAGTAGGCTGGCTTCCAATTTCTGGTTGTAGACGACGAAAATCATGAGTTCCATGATACGCTTGATGCTCTCTAGCGTGCTCATCGTGGCGCCACGAAGCACGATGGTACATCCAAGATCCGGCGGGCAGCCTTGTATGTACATGTATGTCTTCTTGAAAGGCTTTGGAGGTTCGTAATTGATGAAAGTCTTGACACTAAAGCTTTCAGCCTTGCCGACACGCGGATGAAAAGCCAAACGATCCACCGATGTGATAATGTCGGCGCCTGTCAATTCTGCTACGATAGCCATGATGGTGGGCTTGACACTGTAGGCAACGGCGACATTATTCTCCAGAAGGTATTCGAGCGCCAGACCGCTCACGCTGCGATCCACAAGCACTAGATTGGGTCGCAGTCCCATCATGCGATTGACCAGATTTCGAAGATATTCCTTCTCTTGCGCAATGATCGGCTCGAGTGACATTAGCTGCGAGTCTGCTCGGTAGTACTCTAATGGGAATGAAACGAGCAGAATGCGTGGATTCTCAATATGCCTTGCCATGCGTTTGTGCGCAAGCTTATTCGTGAATACTGCACCGGAAATGAATTGTGTCTGGCTCATCTTCGAACCAGGTATGCGCTTGATCTTGACGTAATTGTTGATATAAGCGCTGGCGCCTTCCTTGACCTTTGGCCTGACGTGCTCGGCAACCTGTGTCAAAATAGGAGAAAGTGTCCTTTCCCAAGATTCAACATCGTCTATATGTGCATCACGAAGAAGTTGATGCAGCAATCCTTTGATATGCGCACGGCCAATCAAGTTCAGTTCAGAAATTTGCATCTCCAATGGGAGTGAGCTTGAAGTGCTTCGCGTCCGATTTCGCGACGGATTGCCGACTTTTGGCGTAAATGGGCCTGCTTGACCTTGAACCGAAATTTGCCTTACCAAGGATCGCGATTTCGTTCGCGTGTGAGAGCTATGGCCGAGTCCTCGACGCTTAAGCTTGCGGGACTCGCTGCCATCATGGCCGAAGACAGAATAGGGCGATTCTCTGAGACTCAAATGCCGAGACAGCTTGCCTCTAGGAGCCCTGGATGTTGGCTGCCGAGACTCAGCAGCATAATCTTCATCATCACTAGCAGAACGAACATCCTGTGATGATCCTGGTCGCGAAGGTATAGACAAACGCTCGAATGAGGGCGTCCGCGAAGCTGCTTGAAATGTATTGCGTCGCTTGAATGGTCGAGCATTCTGCAATTCGCCAAGCAAGCCATGTCTCCATTGTGCTGCGCTACTCGGTGTTGGTTCGCGGCCCTTCAGATCGGTATTCACGCTGGTTTGCGGCAAGTCAAGCCTGGGCATGCGCCTCGCTGGTGAAGCCACCTCAGCAAGCTGAATATTGGGAATCTCGAGACGCTTTGCCCCATCGCGTACATCAAAAGCTGTACGGGTGGCCGGAATGGCCATCAGCGGCGTCTGGACTGGCTTAAGGTCATTTGGCATAGTGAAAGAACCTTGCAGCGCAGGCGCAACATCCGCATCTTGAGGCATAGACGTATTGAGGCGTAACTGGGGCCTTTCCAGGCGCTGTAATTCAGAGGCACTCTGATCCGCCGACATCGCTGTATACTCATTCAAAATTCGATCGCACGTCTTGCAAGTCCTGAAGCGCTCGTCTTGCCCTATGCGATGACCTGATGTCAATGTTGTGCAGTTACTGCAAAAGATCTGGCCGCACAGTCGACAATGATGTTTCCTCCGAAATGCTTAAAGTCAGTCTATCGTCAGAAGAAATGGTTGTCAAGGTCTTACTGTTGAAGGAAGCATCACACAGAAAGCATGAGGTGGCGTTCTCGTCTCGCATCCAGAACTTTTTGCTCAGCCTGCCGCTTCTGAGACGATTGAGAACGGTCGAAATAGAGTCTTCGCGAATGAGAGAAGGCCTGCGCGCCTGCATTTGATATGGTGTTGGTGGTATGTCTGTATCTGACGAGAGCTCCCGCTGAAGTGAATAACCCAGACCAAGCACAGTCGAGTTGCCTGTGCCCTTATCAGTAGAGCGAGCAGGGCTTGACGTCGGTGAAGGCATGCTTGCCTCATCGAATAAAACCACTGGTTCAGCATTGACTGGCTGCACCAGTGGTGGTGCTGTGCCAGCCAGTGCCACGCCACTTTGTCCTGGACGGATGCGCTTCAGCTTCGAGTTCGCGCTTTGATCTATATCTGTGCTTTTACTGGTCTGCTCGTCCTGCACAGCTGAGACATTAGGAAAGGTGAACTTCAAAAGCTGAGCATCAGCACTAGGAGGCGATCCTGCTTGATGCGATTTGGAAGATGCTCGACGCACGGGTTTCGTTCTGGTTGCTTCTTGCGCGTCTTGAGAGTGTTTTGATGTAGGCGCAGGCTCTGCAGTCATCACTGTAGCGGCTGCGGTGGTGACGATGGAAGCCAGACGCTTGTGTACTTTGGAATAGAGTTTGCCAATTGCGGTATCCTCTTCATCATGAGGAGGTGAAGGAAAGGAGACGAGCTGTGCTGGCTCATCTGGCTCCGTGGTAAGCGCAACAGGACTTCCATCCATCTGCTTATTCATAGAACACTCAGCCTCTGTAGCCTACTCAATTGTCGTCAGGCACCACGACCGTCGTAAGTCAGGCCATCAACTTCAGACCTTGATGACCGAATCTGCAGCCTTGGTGCGAATTGACAATGCTTCGGATCTGCTATTCTCCTTGAAGGCATACGCGCTGTGACCAAAGATCAGGCAACGCGCTTCTTGACACCTCCTGACACAGATGCCTAATGCTTTGTTCGACTGCCCGATCGCGAATGCTGCGGTCGACGTATTTAGGCAAACACGCGACAACCAAACAACGACGACCAGAAATTCATCGAGCCGCGGCAACACACTTTTAGCTAGCTCTTATTGATCGAGTGAACAGCTCATGCTGCAAGGGCCGTAGGCACATGCAACTTGCTTTCGTGCTGTCAAACTGCTGTGCCAATCGCTTTCGATAAGGGAAAATGGCCATGGTGCTCGTGCGATGGCTAGAACAGGACATGAGGAGCCTGCTCGAAACGGCGAATTCTTGTGAAATTCCATTGTCCAGGACAAAACCCCTACAGCTTCTCACGTTCAAGAACTATCGTTTTGAGCGCACGCCAGACGATGTACTGATCTCTGGCGCGGTCTCGGACTCCTATGTCATGATTGGTTGTGACTTCACTCGAGCATGTGAAAAGCGCGTCGTTGAAGCCACGGGCGCACGTCTCACGAGTCTCGCCTCAGCAATCATTCACAATGTCGAGGGAAGCCTCATCTTGTTTCCTGGCGAGGCTCCACAACCTCGCGTCATGCTCAAGCTGCTAATCACCTCTTTCGATGTCTTGAGTGGAATAGGCGAGCGATATTTTGGCGATCCGGTGCCCTTTATGACCTTGAAGCCGGTGACGGTGACTTGCAATTCACGGAGAATCGGCCTCATCGTAAATGCTGAGCTGATGCGGCAAGCCGATCCAGCTGATCAAGACACGGACGACGACGATATTCTCAGTCAAGCTTTTCATTCGGACGTCTCTCAGGATTTCGGTGAACGGAACTCATCGCAGCTGTATACGCAGGCCGCCATTATAGCGCCACTGAAATCGGCATTGACAGATTTCAAAGCCCAAGCGCAATCCAAATCACCATATCCATTCATCGCCAGTCGGATCAACCAAGAGTCGCTCTTGGTCTCTCCGGCATCGGTGTCTGCACAGCCTTCGGCTCACAACCTAGCGTCGGAGACAGCATCAGGCGTCGCATCTACAACGAGAAACGTCACCGCAGCAACTCGAGATCTCCGTCAAGCACTCCAAGCTGAGATTTTAGAGAAGGCATCAGAAGCTGCTGCCATCAATGAAAGCGAGAAGAAAGTGCAGACTGCGAAGACGACGAGCTCCATCACAGGAGTTGTACCGAGGTCTTCTCAAGAGTTATTCAAGGTCGTCACCGCAAGTCCGGCGCCACCAGAAACCCCGAAGCGGGCACCATCGTTACAAAGTCATACGCTAGCTGCACTACTTCACAATCAGACGTCCGAGTCGCCCTACGATTCTAACAGACCAACGGCTGACGCAAACGCCCCACAGCCCCGGTCAGAGCAAGCACTGAATCCGCTGTCTCCGATTGCACGACAGATAGCGATGCCGTTCGGAAGTGCCAATGGGATTGGAGAGCCTTCGAGGTCTACTGCTCCTGTTCGATCAGCATCTGCGGTGCTTGCATCCTTGCCACGCTCAGGTATGAGTCAAAGTGCTCTGCCTCAAAATCTGCCTCACTCTGCACCTGCATCTCAATATCGAATACCAAATGCTTCTGAAGACTCTGGCCCAGCGCCTGTTTTGCGCCGAGTCTCATCACAAGTTGCATCAGAAGTGCCCGAGACACTGGAACCGCTAAAAAGTGTTCCAGGCGAGACTGCCGATGCTACGGGATTTGAGGATAGTGACAGTCTCAAAGCAGCGTCATTGGCACCGAGGGTGACCCGAATGCTGACGCACGAAGGCTGGGCAGGGTTTCGTGATTTGACATGCTACGATCGTACTGTACCCGTTGATCAACTAGTTCAGCTGCAAGACGAAGACTGCTGGCGGCCGGAAGGCGATTACAGGATCGAATCCATCAAGCATACCTCGAAAAAAGCACTTCTAGAGGCAAAACGGGCACGAACATCTGGTATCCAAACAACGCTTTCCAACATGCGAGAACCCACAGCTGCAGAATTAGCAGATGCGGGCGTAAGTATGGAAGACGAGAACCAAGACGATGCCATCTCCTGGGAAGGAAGTCCCGAGCCACCAGCCAGAGAGGTTCACAAAAGGAGCGGTAATACGCCGCCGCCTCTTTCATCACCTGAGGCAGCTGCTTCGCCTATAGAAACACGAGATTCTTCGAGGACGGCGTTCGTCCCCGGAAAGCTTCATGAGGCGGCTCTCGTACCCGCAACAATCAATCACATTTCTTCGCCTATACCGCCACAATCCTCGGCACCGCCTGCAAGCTATATTGATCAGGACCTTGGTGTGCCACTTGGACAAGGCAAGCGTTATGAGCCGACACCTGAGGCTGCTCCAACACTTGATGAAGACAGTGATGATGATCAAGTTGTATACAAGACGAGGCCATCCTTTGCACCTCTTGCTTTAACGCAGTCTTCACCTGTGGTCCCAAAAGAGGCGGCACCCAGGTCCATTTCCCAACAGACGCAGGCTTCACCGCGACCGCATGTCATTTCACGAACTTCACCTCAATGTTTTCCGCGAGCAGCATCAATAGGTCCCTCACCAAGTTTAATCGAGACCCATTCGCCGATAGCGTCCCAGCTTGATCCACCAAAGCCATTGTGGCCTGCTTCATCAGCCCCTTCTCAGGATAAAACTCCGGCATTATCACAACCACACCGATCATCTGCGCCGAAGCTCCAGTCCTCTCCTAAGCCGCCTCTCGACCAGCCTGCGCACAAGGTCGTGACTCAAGATTCTCGTACATCGGTGTCGCAGCTACCACCTATACAGCGTGCGCCGCCACTTGAAAGCAGTGATGAGGACGATGGCGATTTCCGCACAATGATTTCTTCCAAGCACATGCAAAAACGCCATTCAGATATCGATGCTGCGCCTGAACATGCTCCGAATGTTCGGACAGCTCCTCAACATCAGCGGCAAGAACCAATAGAAATCAATGCGCCTGTTGAGCCTGAAATCGTTCAATTGGAAGATGAATCGATGGATGAAGCCGAAGCCGCCAAGCAAGTCACAGGCATGTCGTCGCCAGATCGGCCTAGCTCACAGGCGCGAATGCAAACACCGCCGTCTTCTGGTCGTGCTCAGAATAGCATGCCTACACCTTCCACGGATGGTCAAGGGTCTCGATCCAGGGTTACTCCCGCGCCGGTGACGATAGCATCGCCAAACGGCCGCTCGTCTTTGAGGTCTGCAAGTGCTCTAGAGCCCTCTCCACTTGCGGAGAACGGGCATGAACCTGAAACAGAGAACGCTGCAGTAGGCGATCAATCAGAGATTGGCTTTACAACGCAAAAGCCTGCCTCGCAGCATGCTTCGCCAAAAGCGCATCCATCATCACCTTCTGCTCATCAGAGCGTTCAAAGTGACGAAATCGGCACGCAGGGAAAGCAGGCTTCATCGAGTCCTACTCGACAACGTGTTGCTTTACCGACCGCAAGCGAGCGCTACCGCTCCGTTTTTGCAAGCTCTCCATTTGCAGAGTCGACTCCATTGGACGCACAAGTTGGTGTAACCGTTGTGAAGCCCAAGTCAACTGCCGAGCTATCGGTCAATGCGGGTGAATCACTTCTTGTAACACAGGTGGAAGAGTCGTCCCTTGAGAGCGAACGAAGCACAGATGCGTCGACGCAAGCCGCCAAGCTCGTGCAATTCGCTCAATCGCCGTCGCAAACAAGAACAACTGCGGAAGCAGATTCTAGGCAGCTTCTGCCGGGGCAGGCTGCTTCGCAGCCAGACATTCAAGAAGACGCGACGCCACGTCAGCACATCTCTCTGAGCAATGTGCACGAGACGCCGTCCTGGGAGCTTGAACACAGGCGAAGGCAAATGCAGGGTAATCGCTTGAAGTTCCCAGCACAAGCACAGCGAGCAGCTAGAGAAGTTAAACGACCTGTTTCACCAGATATATCTGCTTCTCAGGTCGTGAGGCAAACGACATTGCTCAAAGATAGCATTCAACGGCTAAAGGCACCGGACACTGCAAAAGACAACAGCAGTCCGCGACTCACGGCGGCAGACATACTTCGAGAAGGTCGACAAGTCTACAAGCGTATGCAGAAAGGTCCGCAGAGTCCATTATTTTTGCCATCCACCGATTTGAGTTCTGATGATGCGCTTGCTGAGAAGGCTGAAGCCAAACAAAGTGCGGTAAAAGAGGATGTCATGACAGAGCGCAACTTCATTCAATCGCCTGTCCAGCGCGACTCGAGAGCTCAGCTTGAGGTCGAAGCCCAAGATTTGGAGGACAGACAAGCAGCAGAGGCCTTGGGAGTGGCCGGTGGTACAGATGGCGGCACAGATGTCGGAAATGCAATCGAGATCGACAACGAGCAGGATGCTGGCATCAATTCCCAAACATCTATTCTCACATCACCAGGGATTCGCAAATCTCTGACTTTCAAAATATACCCGCGCAAGCGCAAGCGTTCTATCGAAGAAGTTGATTCTTCCGATGTAGACGATATGCCTCAAGTTCCTTTACGCAAAAAGGCAGCGGTGATTGTGACTGAGGACGACTCTGAGGCAGAAGAGGATTTGCAACGAGGTCCGAACTTTGCTGCTGAGGAAGATGAAGAAGTGGGTCTGGAAACGCTCGGCTCCAAATTGGCTGCTGAACTTGAAGAGGCTGCAGAGTTTGTCACGCCGTGGTGGTTGGATATTGACTGCTCTCCAATGCGACAAATCATGGCAACGAGCTTCACAAATACTGAAAAGGAATCGCACAGACCAGTCAATGTGGTCGAGTGGGAGTGGAGATTAGCAGCCTGCGATCAGATAGAGCAAATGATTGAATGAATCGGTCATAAGGCATACATTATTGATATATCATCGATACCGTAGCACTCATTGCGGCACAAAGATCTCACTGACGTAGCTGACACTGCCGTCCGAAGCCTGTAAGACTCTATTGCTTTGTCGATAATCAAGCAAACGCCATGCTCCTGGCAATTTTGTCCTTTCCAAAGCAGCTAGCATGACGCCAATGGGATGCCTCCCGCAGATTGTATTCTTGGTCCTGACGAGATAGTCTGAAAATCCCTTATGGGATTGCGACTCGACCATTCGAATGCCTTCTTTGTCAATGAGCTCGATCGATTCCCAGATCTGAATGGGCAGGTTCTTCTCGCTTCGAAGCGACTTGACTGGTGCCTCGGGTGGGGCGTGATAGTATTTGTAATTGAAGCGGCCGCCCCAATGGCAGAAGTCGCTGGAAATGACAAAGGCGTTGGATGCATCTGCGATGAAGTCTTGCAAAAGACTACCATATTCGCATTCGCCTTCATAGGATAGATTACCAACCAAAATCGGCACAATAGGCAGATCTCGATCACTCATAATGAGCTTTAGAAATGGTAGTTGCATCTCGATGGAATGCTCGTCCTCGTCGACATCGAGGCTCATTTTGTCGAATTTACGCGTGGCATGAAGTTTGGCGATAGCTAGCATCAGCATTGAAGCTGGGTCTTGTCGAACGTACTCTCTGTGTCAATTTTGAGCTCGCCAAGGGGCGTCTTGTAGCTGGTGCATTGCGACAATGCACATCCACTAAGATAAAAGTGGTGGCTCGGGCCTAAAATGAAGATGCGCTGCCTGGCAATCAGCATTCACGACAGCAAAGTATATCAGAAACGTACACTTGAGAAAGATCTAAAGCCTTGAAGCCGTATGCAGCAGTCGGCCCAGAGTATGAGTAGCCAGCATGCGGCGAGATAATGATCCGGGCACCATGAACCTTATGATCTGCCGGCTTCGTTCGCAAAATGTATGATTCTAGCTTCTCTTTGAGCACAGCAACATTGTCAGAATACCAGCTACCAGCATGTGTAGCCTGTCTCGAGGACATGAGAGCACTTGAGTTAAGCAATTCAAGGTTATAGACCGCTGAGGGACAAGCAGTTCTATTCGTTCAAGCGGTTCTAGTCACGTGTACTGCCTTCACGTGCGCGGGATCTTTGACGTCGATTTCGGTGCCAAAGAATCACTGCAGCAGGAGCAACGCAAAGGTATAGTTGTAGGCACACTGCTCTTGTCGATAATTGTATCCTTGGTTGGACGGCCCCGGTTGCAATGAGGTCCGTCAGCCGCATCGCCAGGCAAAGGCCTCTCGTACGTCACTATGCAATAAGGCCAGACATACCTGTTCTGCCACCTAATGAAGTGCGCGTGCCAAAGGGCCAGCTCGATGCAGTCCCTCCGAAGATGCCACCACCACCGCCAGAGCTACCAGAACAGCCCGCAGCCCATGCTGCGCCGGCAGCGACCGTTGGACCTGTGCCGGAGGTCGCCCGTGAAGGGGCAGTCCCGTATGGAACAGAGCCTATCGTGCTCGAAGGTCAAGCCAATCCACCACCTCCTCCATCACCAAAGCCTTCTCATCGGCTGAGGAATACTCTCCTCGCAACAATCCTTGGTGGTGCACTCTTGTTTGGTGGCGGTGTGTATGGCTCACTCAAAAATGATACAGTCTACGAGCTCTTTACTGAATATGTACCATTCGGTGAAGATGCCGTGCTTTACGTGCAAGAGCAAGAGTTCCGCAAACGTTTCCCAAATGCAGCAGCCCAAGCTGGCCGTGTGCCAGGGCGCTCTTCCTCTGCATCAGTCTTCATCCCTCGATCAGGTGCGCAAGCGCGTCTTCATGATCCATCGGGGGACACACCTGAGGCCAAGATTCTTCAGCCAGGTCCGCAGAATAGTGCATTGAAGGAGGAACACAAAGCTACGCCTGGTGGTGCCAGTGATGCAGCCCCTGTGCTCAAGCAAGAGCCAAAGCAACGACCGGCCAAGAATGCAGCGACAGCTTCTGCAAGCCAGCAAAAGCAAGCGAGCCAGCCTCAAGAACCAGCACAACTGCCCAAGCCAAAGCAGTCACCTCAGCCTGCCGCACCTAGGCAAGAAAGCAGACCTGCTCCTGTTGCATCGAGGAAACCAAGTGGAACATCGTCAAGCGGCCGTGCTGACGACGCTACCATTGCACGCGAAGCTGCTGCGCGGGGCACAAACGCAGTACCTGTCGGTTTTGTCGGCAAGCAGGATGCCAAGCCTGCTGACCCGGCCTTCCTCGCCGTGCCGCCACCGAGTGCGCCTCTCAAACCATTCGAGATTCAAGATGTTGGCGATCGAGTCATCGAAAGACTTCAATTTGCTTTGAATGGCATCATCAAGACGGCCAATGAGTACGGCTCGTCTACCTATTTCAAGGATTGCCTCGAGAATGCCAAAGCGGAAGTTCTCGCGCTCAATGAACGCGTGCATGAAGTGAAAAGCACGGAGCACACAAAATATGAAAAACAATTGTCGGAGCAAGAAAAGCGATACGGCGAAATTCAGCAGCAGCATGTTCGTGAGGTGAATGAGCAAGTTGCGGACTACGAAAGACGTATGACGATCGAGCTTGAGCAAGAACGCGAACGCTTGAATCAAGCATACACGGAAAGATTGCGAGGTGAAGTTGAACAAGTCGAGAAGCTTGCCCAAAAGAAGCTACAAAACGAGCTGATGGAGCAGGCTATCGAGCTACAGCGTCGGTTCAATAGAGAGATCGGTGCTAGGGTTGAGGAAGAGCGCGGTGGCCGACTGGGCAAGCTTGAAGAGCTCGAAAAGGGCATCGCCCAACTCAAACAACTTTCAGTTGAATCAAGCTCATTTATTGCAGACCGTGTCAAGTTGCAAGACCTGGAAGTCGCTGTTCATGCTCTCAAGACAGTGCTGAGCGAACAGGCGTCGCGACCATTCATTGCAGAACTTGCTGCAGTCAAGGAGATTGCTGGGGAGGACACCCTGGTCCGCGCTGCAATCGGCGCACTTGATCGCGAGACGATGGAGTCTGGTATTTCTACAACAGGTCAGCTTGCCGACCGCTTCCGAGTGGTTGCCGATGAGGTGCGCAAAGCTGCGTTGTTGCCAGAAGGCGCAGGTATTGCCGGCCATGCCACTTCGGCTCTCTTGTCTAAAGTGCTATTCAGGAAGCAAGGTATGGTTCCTGGTGATGATGTCGAGGCCATCTTGGCACGCACAGAAGCATACCTCGAGGCCAATGACCTGGACTCTGCTACTCGCGAAATGAACCAGCTAAAGGGCTGGCCAAAGATGCTGAGCAAAGACTGGATTGTTATGGCGAGACGGCATCTCGAAGTGCAACAGGTGGTCGATATCCTCGAGCAGAGTGTCGTCTTGCAGGCGCTGCGCATGCAAAAACAAGCTTGAAAACAAGACGTATATAGATCTATTAGCATTAGAATGCAATGCAGGAACTAAGCTCTTGCTATTGAATCGATTCCAGAAATTGCTGGGTGTCGTGAATAAGAAGACATGTTTTCTGTGCCAATACACAGTATGCTGCATGGTTTTCTCGGTGTTCGGCAACGCATTGTCGACTGCAATAGCCGAGGGTACACTTTGGGCAGGAATTCAGCTGTTTTGTCATTGACGAGCTGCAAGCTGCACAGAGACTGTAGTCTTGTAGAGCTTTGTGAAATAGATGCGCGTCTGCGTCCTCGTCGCCGAAGAAGTAGACCAGAAATCGTTTGGCACGTTTCAGTGCTTGCACAATCTTAATGAACGGCAGACCCGGTGGTGGCAGCAGTGTGCGCTGACTGTCAGAAAGGTTACCATGAGTCAACAGTGTTCGCAAACGCAAGACTGCAAGATTGGTGGCGACGACTGGTGAAATGTCCCAAAAGTCAAAGAGCAGGAAACGAACATGCTTCCAGGCATTTGCAAGACGTATAGGCCGCTCTACGCTGTCATCTGAAAGACCGATGATGTGACGATATGCCAGAAGTTCTTCCAGCAAAGACCACGCTTGTATTTGTAGATGATGATGTTTTCCGAGATCTTCTTGCACATCCTTCATCAGAAATGCCATGATGCTGAGCGGTGGGAAAACGCCGCGATTCATTTGACTGTCGATATTGGCAAGCGTTGAACCGAGCTGTGTCTCTCGCCTCGTGACTTGCCCATCCCAAAAGCGACGACGGCAATGGCTGCAAATCCATGGCTGCTCAACTTCGTGGTGCCAAACAATGGTGCCTAGCTGACACGCAGGACATGGCAAGGTTGAAAACAAGTCTGGTGACACGCATCTCTTGCATTGACACACGAAAGCCTTCTGTCGAATCAGCAGAGCTCGTCTGATGCGAGTGGAACTGAGCATATCAAGTCCAGCGATATAAGTTGTCAGGATCTCATCCCCAGCAAAAATCGGTTTGATGGCAAATAGACGCATGTACTGATGGCCGTTGACAGTCACTGGCACATACGTCGCATTTGGACTGCACGCGTGGTTCGACTTGCTCGCAATCTCGAGCATGGCATGGCCTTCATTGAAGCCATGTGCATTGATGTGCGATTTCGTCAAGAGTGCGACCATATTGGGAATTGAGCGCAGTTGCTCATGATAGGCGCTGCAACTGTCCCAAATTTGTGTACATAGAGTCGCCCAAAGAAGCGTCTTGTCTTGGATGTAGCGAGCTTCTTGTGCAGAGCCAGCAACCGCAAAGTCATCCACTCGCAAGCGAATAGCTTCTGAAGCTCTTATATATTCAACAAGTAGATTTACCACATTGGCATGTGCGCGAGAGTTGCAGGCATTGGAGAGCTCAGCAGCAAGATTGTCATCCGCAATCTTGTCATCTTCCCAGTATAAAAGGGGCACATCAAAAGCTAGCGTTTCACCCCTGCAGATCGATTTGGTAGCAATGCAGCAGCGACCCTTGTTCTGCACCACCTTGACTTCGAAAGCAAAATTCTCGGAACATCTATTCAATCGGTCCAAGCTGCATTCGAGACGGCCAAGCTGGCTTTCGAGCATCAAGATCCACGGGCTTCTCAGCAGCAGCAGCAATTGTCTGCTCGTGTAACATTCGCGTAGCTGCAGACAGAACTGGAATGCTGGGATGTGTTCAGATGGTACTGTGTTGAGCCCGCAGTTGGCGGTTGACTACAACGTCTCCCGGAGAAGTGAAAAGACAGATGCTTGCTCAAGCTCAGCTCAAATGACTGAAGAAGTGATTGCTCATCTCTGGAAGGGATATGGTCGCATTTCTCGCTTCGCAGCTGCAGATGGCTCAACAACGATCTTCAAACGCGTGAGCGCACCATTGCTGCGGGCCGAAAATCTCGACCAAGCGGATTTGGATGACTCGAGGAAACGCTTTTCGTACCAGATTGAACATTATTTGTACGAGAACAACCCTTCTGGCTTTGTTGGAAATGCTAGGATTGCCAAATTCATGGCAAGCTGCGATGATTGGCTTGAAATGGAAGACCTGAAGCAGTCTTTCCCCTTAGCCAAATCAGCACTCAGTGAACGTCATACGCAAGTGGTTTAACGATGGTTTGCTCAATTTCACGCAACCCACTTTGGCTCTCGTCACGAGGAGTACCCACCGCCAATACCACCTCCCGGCAAGGACTTTCCCACGAAACGACCAGACCTATGGAAGAGCTTGCAGGAAACTGGACATCTCAGCCCAATTAGCTACTGGGAGACTGGCAGCTATTGGTACCTGGCAACACGACTGCGAGAGCGTACAACTCTGCCAAGCAGTAAAGATCCGTTGAAAGACTGGAAAGGTGCTATCAGCGCAGCTATCGATTATGCTGTGCAGTCGATACCACGATGCTTCCAGACACTGATCCATGGAGATGCCAAGGTTGCAAATGTCTTGTTTGATTCTCAGGAGGAGCATGTCGCCATGTATGATTTCCAGTATTGCGGCTGGTCGTCTCCCATGCGTGACGTTGCAGCGTTCCTCGTGACCTCAACACAGAAGCTGGACGAGGACATTCAGGATTGCTTGTTGCGCTTCTACTACAAGGAGCTGATTTCTGAGTTGTCTATGAGGGATCAGGAAGCTGCAAAGTCTTATTCATTTGACCTCATGCTAGAGCATTACGGCAGCTGCATCGCAGACTTTTATCGCTTCCAGTACAGCTGGGGCTTCTGGGCACAGTATGAATTTGCTGGTCAAATGGCTGAAAAGTGGATTGATGCGAATTGCGATAGAATATACAAGGCATCTCAGCTGCATATGTAGATCAAGCTTGTCGTATCTCCTTGAATTCTTGACGTACAGCTTTGAGGAATCCGCTAAAGTCCCTCGACTCGTTCAGATTCGCAAGAAGTGCAGTCATTCGCGGTAGAGCTGGTACGCATTCGGCAACAGCATACTCATGCGTCCTGACGTCCACGACCATCATATACGGCTTCTTCTCGTCATTTTTGTCGACACGCGTAAATGTGAAGCGAAGCATGTCGATGCCGGCTGAATCAATCTGCAAGCCTAGTTGTGATTCCCATGCCTGCAATTCTGGCTTGTTTCTCGCATGTTGTGCAACGAGCTCTTGTCGTTTGACTTTCATCGCGGCGCGCTTCTTCGCCAGCACTTCTTCCACCTCCGCAATCTGTTGCTCTAGCGCCTCTTTGTTACTTGATAGAGAAGACCGCTTTGCGCTGTACTCAGTAATGGATGCCCGCACTTCCTCCACTTCAGCCCGCTCATTCTGCATCGTCGCCAGCGCCTCTTGATGATCTGCCTTTGCCCGCTCCATTGCTTGAAGGATATTGCGCTGCTGATTGCGGTCTTCTGCCATCTCCGCCGTGAATTCAACCGGTCCGCGACGCACCTCTTCGCGTCGCGCGATAAAGATCTGGTCGAGTTCTTGCGTGAATTTGGCCATACGCGCGCTCAAATCTGAGACACGGTCTACGTTGACATGAGGCAGTGCTGCCATGCTCGCCATCATTGTCGTCATATTTCCCAGCAATCTAGAAGTAGTCTTTGTTCGTTCGAGAGTGTGGTGTCTTGGTTGTTGTTCTTTTGTTTATATTTTTTGGTGGCGACAGATGAAAAACAACAAAAAGAATGAGACAACTAGGAACAAGGCAGCTAGAAACAAGGCCCGGAGAAGTTGCTATGATGCTGATATGAGTGATACGCTACTAGACGGTCTGAATGAGGAACAGAGAGACTGCGTGCAGCATGAAGCACCGGTCCTTCAAATACTTGCCGGGCCCGGCTCAGGCAAGACACGTGTGCTGACAGCTCGAGTCGCTTTCATGGTCACAATCAGACACATTGCACCTGAACAAATCATTGTTGTGACATTCACCAATAAGGCAGCACGAGAGCTCAAGCAAAGGCTTAACGTGCTCATCGGTGAAAATGCTACGCGAAAGCTGATCGTTGGCACATTTCACGCGGTCGCTTTGCGGTTCTTGCAACGCTATGGCACTGCTATTGGACTACCACAGAGGATCATGGTTGCTGATGCGGCCGAATCTCGCAACGTGGTCGCAAAAGTGCTGAAAAAGTTAAAAAAGGACAATGCCGGCTCAGATGACCAGATGTCTCCAGGCTCAGCCATGTCTCATATCAGTAAGCTGAAGTGCTTGGATATCCAGCCCGAAGATGTTATGCTCTTCATCAAGTCTCGGGACAGTCCAATAAAGCTTGCACCATCGCTTGCAGAGACGCTTGTGAGAATATTTGAAGCCTACCAGGAGCACTTGGCAAAACACAACCTGTTGGATTTCGACGACCTGATCATTCAATGCATCAGACTGCTAAGAGAGCTTCCTCGAGTCGTTGCGGCGATAGAGTCTGTCTTTGTCGACGAGTTTCAAGATACCTCAAGTCAGCAATTCGACCTCATGACACTATTTGCGCGACACCGCCAACATCTGACAGTCGTTGGTGACCATGACCAGAGCATTTATGGCTTTCGTGCTGCTGATATTCGGAATTTCAAGCGTATGCACAGCTTGTATCATTGCGCCGAAGTGTTCCTACAATCGAATTACAGATCAAGTGGAAGTATCGTCTTTGCAGCTGCAGCTTTGATTGAGCAGGATTTAGAACGACCAGCGAAACAATTGAACGCACGTCATGGCATTGGTCCACAACCTTGTTTACGCGTCCTTAAAACAGCGGCAACGGAAGCGGAATGGATTGCAACTGAATGCCGACGCTTGCTCAACGACACTGCAGGTCTGGTCGTAGAAGCCGATATCGCCATTCTGGTGCGTGCTGCATCGCTAACGTTGCCAGTAGAACAAGCATTGCAGCGGAAGCGTATACCGTACAAGCTTGCCAATGCACGCAAATTCCTCGAACGCCCCCACATCAAGGTTCTGGTCGCCTACTTACGCGTTGTCCAGGATCCCAACTCGCCTGCATTGCTTGAAGTCATCAATGTGCCGAGTCGCAAATTTGGGGCCAAGTCAATCGAGCAATGGCAAGCGCGCGCCTCTCAGCAGCATCTGCCAATGTGGTGGACACTTGAGCTGGCCTATCAGGGTCGCCTATGTCTATCTGATCGGGCAGATGGCTCACTACGTCAACGCCTTTCAAGTTTCATGAGCACAATCAATAAAGCACGAAAAGCGATAATCGAAGACGCCGAGCACTCAATTGTGCTTTTGCTAGAGTCCATCATTGTTGGTATAGGCTACGAAGCCTACATCAAGGAGACCTATCCCGATGACCATGCTGATCGTCTTGCTGATGTGTCAGAGTTCACACAAACAGCCCGTATTCTCGGCCAAGCCTGCGACGATGAAGAAAGCTTGCCGCCGCTCGAGAATCAGAATTCACATCAATTGACAGCTTTGGATCGCCTTCTTGCTGCGCTGTCACTCATGTCTGATGCTGGCGCTGGTGACGAAACCGAAAAGCAGACCGTCACAATTTCGACGATCCACAGTGCCAAAGGCCTCGAATGGTCAACTGTCTTTATCCCTGGTGTCTACCACGGAAGTATTCCGTCATCTCGCGCAGAAGACGCGGAGCAAGACGAAGAGCGTCGACTGCTCTATGTCGCAATGACGCGCGCCAAGGCACTCTTGTATTTGAGCTATCCTCTCAAGTCTGCGCGCTTCGAAGCTGTGACGCTGAGTGGCTTCTTGGCAGCACCAGTCATGCAGCCCTTCTTCACAGAGCGCGGGCCCAGGTTGACGACTGCATCGCTGGGTGAGCTTGCCACGATTCTTGGTAAGGCTGCGCCAGAAGGGCCGTGTCGAATAAGCGAAGACGTGTATGTCGAACCACGATACAAACAACCAGGTGAAGGAGATGGACTCGTCTGTGACAACCCAGACTTTCAGAGACAAGCTGTGACCGCTGCAGGATCCTTGCCAGGCTTTGGCACGGCTAGTGCAGTCTTTCGTCGGGTACCAGCGGAAGAGCTGAATCGTCAAAAGCCCACCGTCGACAAGCCAGAAGCGGCCAAGATAGCTAGCAAGATGAGACCGACATCAGGAAACATCGCTTCATTCTTTGTCCGACCAGTGCCTCGAGCGACGCCCGTACAGTCCAGAACGCCAGCGGAACAGAAGCGGACTTTTGAGGATCATACAGTCATTCTGCTTTCTTCGTCCCCTGAGCGCGTCATTTATCATCGCGCGAAACGACGAACAGCGGTATCTGCACTGCCTGAACCGCAGTGTCTTGCTCCGCCGCCAGCTTATAGTGCTGAGGATATTCATGTCAAGCTGCAGTCGTCGCCCCCTCAAAACCCGCAACGCTGTCCGAATCAAGTTAAACCAAATTTCAAGCAGGAACAACCGATACCTATGATAGCTGCTGTTGTGCCAACCACCAGGAAACGGCTAGGCATGGCAAGACCGCGATTATTGCCGCGTGGTTGAATTTGTAATAAAGATTGATACACGATGCTAAAGATACTGATGATGAAGCATTAATAAAAGCGCCAAAACTAAGCCAAACGATCGTGTGTAATTGAGTCCGTATCTAATTGCATCGTTGTGTGCACTCGAAACAAGCATCAAAAGAGTCGCCATTTCGATAGAGTGTCATACTGCAGGTGCGACACACCCTGGTGGCGCAACCTGCACACTCCAACAATAACACGGATTGTTGGCTGCACGTAGCACAAATTGCTTGTATGCATCGTTCAACAGGTCCCTCCCTCTTGCGCGCTGCTTGCAATAAAAGCTGTATGGTAGATGTGGATTGCTGCTGCCGTTGCGCGTCGCTCGTGATCTGCCCTGTGCGTTTGCGTGTACGTACCAGACTGCTCGGCGCCTCAAAAAGACTGGTCGGAGACGAACAAAAAGACTCGTTGGTTGGGGAATAGGGCGGCTGAGTATCTGTGGGCGCATCTGTGAATGCCTGGTCCCGCGAACGTTTGCGCTGCATGGCTTCTCCATTGCTATTTGCTGATGCGCGGTACATTGGACATACTCCGTTCATAGGCAATTGGAGCATCCCATTCTGCGCTAGTTGCGCTTGATGCAGGGTCATGGTGACGACAGACATAGGCGGCCTCTCTTCTATAACTATCGTGTTATGTGGCGACCCTAATAAGCTCTTTCCCCGTTGTGCGCGTTTTGAAATTTGATCTTGGACGCGTCGTATTCAGATGGACTGGCGAAGGTGACATAGGAATACAAAATGTACATGCCTAGTCCCAGTAATGTATGATGCCGTCATTGCCGCCAGTAGCTACCTTACTCGTCTCTTGCGGGTGCCAAGCAATCTGCGTCATGGTTCCCTTATGTGCTTGGAACTTGCTCAGCAACTTGCACGTCTTCCAATCCCAGAAGCACGCATACCCGCCTGCATCGCCAGAGCTAATGTACTTGCCATCAGGGGAAAATGCAATCTCTATCGCATGACCTGCACAGCCATGTCCTTTGTATACTTTTCTTCGTTGCTGCTTGATTTTGTCGATAGCAGAATACACCACGATCGAATTATCGAGAGACTGTGCTGCAAAGTACTTTTGAGATGGATGGACAGCCACAGCGGGCATGCTGTGCATCTCAGGCTCTGCAATATACTTGATCGGCACCGGAATACCATATTCCCAAGCACGCAGCGACTTGTCATCCGATGTCGTCACGAAGCGCCGATTTTCGTCGATAAAGGTGACAGTGTTGACAGGCCCAAGATGATGCGTATATTCCTGGACTAGCTCACCAGACTTCATATCAAATTGCACAATCTTCTTATCTGACATACCGGCAAGGAATTCGTGTTGCTTGTCCTGATCTGGATGGATTTTGACCACATAGGGCAGCTTGCCAGTAGTGAATTTGGAGATGCACTGACCGGTTTCAGTGTCCCATAGCTTCATTTGAGCATCATACCCAGCAGAAAGAAAGCGCGTGCCATCCGCATTGAAGCAGACATCCCGCACGGCTTTTGAGTGTCCCGAATACTCTCGTAGTGGAGAGCGCTCATGATGGCAGTCAAATAGCATAACCTTTGAATCAGATGATGCTGAGAGTAGCAAGTGCCCCGACTTGGGGAAAAAGCGAAGTGCTGTAATGCTCTTCTTGTGTATTTGCCAAGAATGAATATTGCGCTTCGGTATAAAGCATTCCTCTTGTCCTGGCTCTTTTGTCAAATCGATGCCCAAATCTCGTGGAATGTGCATGTACGTCCTTCCTTGGTAATCGCGTAAAGTCTTTCCCAAGAATTGTGTAGCTTCCGCTCCGTAATTTGTCTGGATCTTGACGTCTGTAAGCTCAATCTCCGGTTTGTGTACCGGCGCTAGTGCTTCAGGCGCAGCATCTTCACCTTCCAAGGCATATTCCAAGTCCACATCAGCGGGCGCTTCAACCTCGTACTTGGCCCATGGCCCACGAAAAGCGTTTTCCCCATCGACGATAGACAAGTCGCCACGGCCTTCTCTTTTGCGTTTCCGTTCGCGCTTAATTTGCCGTAATGTCGTGCTTTCGTTCGCGCCTTGCTGCTCTAGCGCTCGCGCCTTTTCTAAGTCGCCCACAATCTCTGTGCCGGTCAAAATATTCGACAGGGAGGGATCTTGCACATAGCCTGAACAAACAAAGTTCTGGTGTTGCTGGCGGAAATAAGCATCATCGATTGCTTGCGGTTCCGCGAATCCGGTCACGACGTTCTTTCGCTGTAGTGTTTGCGCATTGTATGGGTTTTGCGGGCCTTGCGCAGGTTGCAAGAGTGTAGCATAGTCTGCATTAGTGATCAAGCCTTTCTTGTCGTCCGATGCGAGGACAAGCTTTAGCTCAAGTGGATCTTCTGTCGACACTGCAGGCGCAACATCGATGCGCTTGCTTGTATTTGAGATGGCTTTTCTCGTCACAGGCGTATCTGTAGAGCTGTCTGAGCTGCCGTCATAGTCGACCAGGCCCATGACCCCAGCGAGCCGATGCTAGAGTACTTGAGTAGACTCAGATCATGCTTGTCGCATGTCGGAAATGTCGAGGAGGAGCTCGCCCACGACAGCAATCGCAACCACTCACACAGCTGCGGCAGCTTAACTGAAACTGACTGCAATCTTCGCTCACGATTGCTGCTAAAGCTAGCTCCTATGATCTTAAAAGATGTGGATCCTGGAAACACCAGATGCTCCTGCAGCTCGCTTCAAGCATGAACGCTTCTATCTGCCTCCAGGGCGCACTGTGACCTTTGGTCGCCATAGTGAATGTCTCATTTACATCCACAGTGAAGTCGACAAGACTGTCTCTCGCGTTAACACTGAGCTATGTGTTGCGGAACCTGTGGAAGGTGCTTCGAAGCAGCTCGATGTACGGTCCAAGGTGACCATCACTGACAGGTCAAAGTTTGGGACGATTGTCAACGGCGACGTATTCAAGCAGAAAGAACATGCTGTTTGCCATGTCACGAATTCAGAGAATCTCATCACATGCGGCAAGTTCGACCTTGAATTCAGATTGTACTGGCAGCCGATGATTGTTTGTATCGTCAAGGGTTCTATGAAGCCTGAGGATGAAGCCGAGCTATTGCGCAAGTGCGATAAATTGGATATCAAAGCAACTCACGCATTCACTGACAAGACGACACACCTCGTCTGCAAGGCTATCAGTACGCCGAAAGGCCTGCAGGCGCTCATCAAAGGCATACCGGTGGTCTCGCCAGCGTATATTTCTGCCATCTATGATGCTCGCGAGGCAATGAAGGTAAATATGAGCAATATGCCAGACCCTTGCAGCTCTGACTTCTACCCAGAGGAACGTGCAGGTCGCCACAGTCCGCAAGATTGTCTACCGAAGCAATATAATTCTGCAGAGGCCAAATCTCGCGCAGCCACTTTTCGAGGTTTTGAATTCATCTTTACTTGCAAAGACACCTTTCAAAAGCTGTCGCCAGTCTTCCTGCAAGGCGAAGGGAAGTGTGTGCTTTATGCCGGGCCTGTCAAGCTAGAAGCGCTTGCGGCTTACGTCCAGGACTTCAAAAAGCCCGTCTGGGTGAGTCCGAAGGACGATGAGATTGCTCGTGTCGTTCTCGAAACATCACAACGGACTTGCACGGAGCATATTCTACCGGGTGATGTCTTGGACTTGATACTATCTGATGGCAGTCATGCAGTCTTCCGAGCTGGGAAGGCGACGACAATTATGGAGCCTATCATGAGTAGTCCTTTTGAGATTTTTCCATCTGGTGCGCCGGCGCCACCGACGATGCCAGCATCCAGCCAGCTACAGCCTCCAGCATCGAGTCAGGTGATGCCAGCAGCGATTGAGATTGGCGGCGACGATTCACCTCCGCCTGCCAAAAAGCGGATTCGCACAAATGCATTTCAACAAAGTGCTGGAAGCTACAAACCAAAGCAAGCAGGCGAGTCTCAGAGCTCATTTGGATTTCCTGTACTCAAACCACGCGTTGTTGCTTCTGCGGCAAGTCAAGCGCTCGTCATGCCTACACGGTCTCGTGTCGAATCATCACAGCAGACGAAGGCAGCGGCCTTCATGACCCCTCGAAAGCGTACCCTTGATGACTTTTGGTCACAGAGCCGTCCGTCAGCCATCAGTAGCACTGCAAACGCCGATGGCCCTCCACAGAAGCCGCCGCAAAAAGGTCAACGCTTGTACGAGCCGACAGAAGAGATTGAAGAAGCAGAGGAAGAAGCACCTATCTATGCACCGGCAGCAAAGGCTTTCTTACAGAAACGTGCAGCACAACGAAAAGAGGCTTCAATGCCAGAAGAGCCAAGCGAGCCTACAGGGCCCCCTGAGGCAACGCAAGTGGCTTCTCAGCGCAAGCGCAAGCAAGTCATGCCTGACATCACTGAAGAAGAAGTTGCGCGAAGTCTCGAAACGCAAAGAGAGAAGACCGATCAGGCGGCTGCACAAGAAGCCGCTTCGAATGATGAGGATGAGGAAGTGCTGCCTGCGCCAGTCACCGCGTTTCAGATCTCAGCTACGACGAGTGTTCCAGCATCTACACCAACGGCTCATCGAGGCTTTTGGGACCCAAAATGGGATGGTCGGTCAAATTATAAGCTCTTCAAACCGAAGGGCGAGATCCTTTCAGGGGATGCTCTGAGAAATTATGCAAATACGAATGTGGACATTTTGCTGGTGAAAGCCGATGCCAGGCAGGATGCGCCTGGTATGCGCGATCTTGAATGGCTCGAACGTGAAGAGCGTCATTATGAAGAACAGGAGGAAGAGGAAGAGCAGACCGTTTCACACACCAAGAAGCGCAATGCATTCAGCGCAGCACCAAAACGAAAAGATCCGCTCGCTTTCAATTTTGATTTTGGTGATTTCGATATGCAGCGAGATGAAGCTTCCGATGATGACTCAGGGTCCGCACGAGCGCAAAACGACGAACTATTCCTTGCTGATTCTGACGATGAAGTTCAGCCCCGACAGACTCAGCTGAAGCGTTATGAGGTTATTCCAGAAAGCGAAGACGATGAGGTGCAACTGTTGGAATCAATAGACGACTTTGTGATGGATACAGCTACCGTGCGCGGAACAGAGACGCAAAGACGATCGACTGCATCTACGCCACAGCCTGCGGCCAAGGCCAGGAAAAGTGGAGCTGGTATCGCAGCTAGCAGCAGTAGCAGCAAACGAGGAATGCGAGCGTCAGCACGAGTGTCTCCGGCTGCCGCAAAGTACAAGGAGCCGCAACTTGTGCAAGAAAGCATCGAATTGAGCAGCGATGATGAGCCAGCAGATAAGCTCAAATTTCGCTTTTGATTGTCAGAACGCCAACGCGTTGGCTCAGCGACTAAGAGCAAAACTCGCCTCCATCTGCTGAACTTGCCTAGAACCTGTTGAGTAGAGATAGCGAATCTTGCTCAAATCCTTTTCATGACGATGACGATCAAAGTCGGATCGAGCCCAGCGTTTGAGTTCCTGTCTTGATGTTGGGTCCGCGACTTGACGCAGACTACGCTGTATGCGACGGTACAGCAGTATGCTTCTATTGCGAGCGAGAAAGTGTTCTAGCGACAGGGTCGCTTCGCGAGGCAGACGGGAAGAGGCCGTAGCCATGTTTCGAGCGAGTTTTGGACTAGGTAGAAGTCTCACGAAGCAAAGCATGTTATAGGAGGAATGCAAGCAGCCTAGAAGCTAGCCAATTGCGTCTATTTGAAAAGAGATTGTACTAAATCTTATGTCAGCCGAATTACCACGGTAGGGCAGTGCTTTCGGGTTAGGGCAAGCCTGCGCGACGGACAACGACACGCGACGTCCACGAGTGACAAGGCGCTTTCCCTCATTGCTTGCTTCACTAGCCCACAATCCAAGGTGATGGTCGTGCTTGCGGCCTCTGTCTGTACTCGTGGCGGTAAGCCCGTGTTATCGCGTCAATTCAGAGATTTGCCGAAAGCGCGCATTGAAGGGTTACTTGCAAGCTTTCCCGGCCTCATTGACACGGCATCTGGCGCTCAGCATACAACCATCGAGACAGACAGTGTCCGATACGTGTACCAGCCGCTCGAGGAACTTTACATGGTACTGATTACGAATCGCGCGAGTAATATTTTGCAAGACATTGCAACACTTCATCTATTTGCTCAGATCGTCACAGCGACATGCAAGGCGAGCTGCAGTGAGCAGGAAATCTTACGTTCGGCATTCGACCTGATCACGGCATTTGACGAGGTGTGCACGCTCGGGTACCGCGAAAACGTCAACTTGTCGCAGGTACGCAACTTTCTAGAGATGGACTCGCATGAGGAACGTATCCAAGAAATTATTGAGCGTAATAAGGAACAAGAAGCTACAGAAGAACGCAAGAAGCGCGCCAAACAGCTTGATGCACAACGCAAGGAGATGCAGCGACGTGGTGGGGCAGGCGGTGGTTCTCAAGGCGGTAGTGGTGGATTTAGCAATGATGGCGGCGTTGGGCAACACAGCTATGCTGCTCAACATGTGCAGCAAGCATGGCAGGAGCCTACAAAGCCTGCATTTGAGTCAAAGTTGAGTGGTAAAGCGCCGCCTCGTGGGAAAGGCATGGCGCTTGGCAAGAAGAGCAAACAGGCAGATCTCTTCAACAAGCTTGGCGGTGAGGAGCAAGGAGCGCTCTTGGACGACGACGCATAGATTCGAATCCTGCTGGTGAAGCACTTATCATCTAGAAACCAAAAGATGTCTATGCCAAAACGCTGCAAGCATAGTCTGCAATGCGCAACAATGCTCCATCCGTGACATCTTGTTCCTTGCCTTCTACTGTTACTAGCAAGGTCGCCAAGTCACTCTCAAGACCAAGTGGCAGAGCACGATCGGTGGACTGATTAACCATGGCACTGCCATGCTGTGCTTCGAATTGCTTCGATGCTTCCGCTGCGACAGCAATGAGCTCTTCCGGCAGCCCAGCCATGCGAGCGACATTCAAACCATGTGAGTGAGAGCAGATGCCAGACACGAGCTTGTACAAGAATGTAACCTTTCCCTGTCCAGCACCACCTTCTTCGTCGAGCAAGAAACTCATGTTTTCGAATTTGCAGCCAGGGTGATTGGCGAACTCACGAGCAAGCAAAGCATAGTGTGTTGAGAAGAAGCCTAGACAACCCGCGTGAGTCAGAAGATGGTGCAGCACGGCGAAAGCCACGGCCATGCCATCAAAGGTGCCTGTACCTCTGCCGAGCTCGTCCAGAACGACGAGCGATCGTGGAGTAGCCGAGGAAAGGAGAGAGGCTGTCTCAGCTAGCTCGACCATAAATGTGCTTTGACCGCCGCCGATATTGTCGCGTGCTCCACCAGTGCGAACACTAATCTGGTCCACGGGAGTAAGTCGACAGCTCTCTGCTGGCACAAAGTGGCCGAGCTGCGCGAGAAGCACAGCCGTACAAGCAGAACGAAGCAATGTCGATTTTCCTGCCATATTGGGCCCTGTCAGCAGAGACATGCGAGCTCCTGCAGCACCCCCAAGCTTGATGTCGTTCGGGATGAAGGTTGTCGGATCGGCACAAGGATGCCGCACTGCGCGCAGATCCAGAACACTTTCTTCGTGGTCCAGAAACACAGGTCGACAAGAGGTCACGCCAAGTGACTTGCTTGACACTGCCAGCGACAACAAGCAATCGACTTGCGCGCCGCACATGACCAAGGCGTGCCATCTGCTAAAGTCTGCATCGAAGCGTTTATACAAGCGTTGCTGCAATGACTCGACGATCGCCTTGTGTCGTTCTTGCTGTTCAAGCAGCCGTCTGACCAGGGACGCCACTTCTGGCGACCAATACCGCTTCACCTGCTTGGTGGCACTCAACTGCTGCCAGTCAGAAGGGACTTTGATGCTTGCCGGAACTTCAATTTGGTAGATATCCTTGCTGCTGCCAACATCTTTGTACGCAATCTTGCTGCTTCTCAGCTCGCGCTGGTATTGTTGCAATAAAGGGTCGAATTGAGATGTGAGTGACTCGAGCGTTTCTTGCGATGCATCAAAGTCTTCTTCTGTGCCGTGACTCGGGACGATAACACCTGGTCTTTTCGGATCCGTTGTCATGGCAGCCTCCCAATCGAACGCGTGTCGCCAGTATTCAAGTCTTTCACTCATATCCGGCGCCCGTTGCAAAATACTTT
This sequence comes from Protomyces gravidus, assembly GCA_003717255.1. Classification (NCBI taxonomy): domain Eukaryota; kingdom Fungi; phylum Ascomycota; class Taphrinomycetes; order Taphrinales; family Protomycetaceae; genus Protomyces; species Protomyces gravidus. The sequence continues at coordinate 30,155 of QXDP01000077.1, read as the reverse complement.
CGAGCAAGGTATTTCTGCCATCGAGCTCTTCTTGCATTAAGCGCACCAAGTTTGCAAGTGCTTCAAAGCCAGCCAGGACTTTGACGAATTCTGCAATCTTGCACCGTCCGACATGTAATCTCGCGAGCTGCCTTTCAAGATCTGGTAGCTTGGCGAGTTGCGTGGCAAGATTCTCTGCAAGGCTATCATCTTGCATCAACAAATCAATCGCGTCGAATCGCGCATCGAGAGCACTTTTGTCGCGTAGGGGATGGCATACCCATCGCCTCAACATGCGCTTGCCCATGGGCGTACGACATCGACAGACGAGGCCAAACAAGGTCCCGGCACTACCGCCATCCCACGTATTGCTGAAGATTTCAAGGTTGACGAGCGTCCCGCCATCGAGCACGAGGCTGCCCGCGCGTTGCAGAGGATGGTAATCTTCAAAATTGGCGAGCGAGAGAAGGTCGTGGTCCAATTTGAGGTTACGCAAGTACCATAAAAGCCCACCGAGCGCGTTGCCACAAGCCTCATCTTTCAAAGCACGTTGCAATACAGGGTGCCAATCTTGCTCTTCGGCTTCGAAATAGCGTCCCTCGCGCAGCTCGAGACGCACACGATCAGTTTCCCAGAAATCGACATCTTTGATCCAATTGTATTGCGTCTGTGCAGATACAGCGCCACGGACGCATTTCGTGCTCGCTGGACTGAGCTTACCCTTTTCAAGCACGAGTTCGCGTGGCTTGACCTGTGAGAGGAGTGTATCAAGCTGTGTTCGAGCAAGGTCATCTTTGAAGCTCGAAAAATAGCATTGTCCTGTCGCTGCATCTGCAAAACAAACGCCAAACTGGGGTATTGCACCATCGGTATCGCATTCGAGTTCCTTGAGTGCGAGGATATATGTATTGTGATCGCCTGTCAGCATGTTGGGATCGACCAGCGTTCCCTGTGTCAGCACCTGTGTCAATTCGCGTCGCACAATCTTGTCCTTTTTGGCGCCGTCTTTCTCTCGAATGTCTTTGCCAAGAATGGATTCCATCTGATCAACGCGCGCGACACGATATCCTTTGGACACGAATTGCGCGGCCCACTCGTCGAAGGTGTAGTCTGGCACACCGACCATACGCATGCCACGCGATGTCAGCTTGAGATCAAATAGTTGATGACCAAGTACAGCATCGTCTTCGTACAGTTCGTAGAATTTACCCTTTTGGAAAAAGATGACTGCATCCCAATTTTCCTTCTTGAAAGACCAAAATTGAGCTTCAAAGTTGCCAAAGGCAGCAGTGGCGCTTGCAGGGATATAAAGTGTTCGTGGGTTGTAGAGTGGGTCGTCTGGTTTCCGGCGGTCGGCATCGCGGATGTTTTCCGGGCGAAGCCAGGGACGCACCGTTTGAACGAGCTCTTCTTGCCTTGACAATGGTATTTTTGTGGCTGCGCGCGAGGATGCTTCACGCACAAGTGGCGGTGGGCTGCTGCCTGACGCAGAAGCATGAAATGATGCTAAACTTGTCAATTGAGGCGTCTCAGTCGAGGAGCCCTTCTTCGCCTTGCTCGCCTTTGTCCTTTTTGGACTAGATGTGCCTGATGCTGCTTCATCATCAAGCACATCGACATCCATCATGGCCTCAAGCTCACTGTCGACCTCAATCGGCGGTCCATAATCATCGTCCGAGTCAATTTCAATCTGTTTTCGACGCTTGACCGGACGAACAGCTAATGGCTCTTCTTCACTCGACTCTGGGTCCTTGTAGCTTGTACGATTTTCCTTACCAGCAGCCTGCTGCCTTCTTCCGCGCGATTTAAGCGGTGTTTGTGAGATTGGACTTGAGGACGGGTCTTGCGCTTGTAGAGTGCGTACTGCCGTGACTGGTGTAGCTGTAATGGGCAGAGCAGATTGTGAGGACGATGGTGCCTCTTCTGCAGGCCGCGCCGGTGTGATTGGCGCAGTTGATCTACTTTGCAGCGGTGTCTTTTTGAAGAAGCCAAGAAGTGTTCCTTGTCTGCTTTTGCTGGCAGGTGTACTGCCTGCTCCATCTCTGGTCGCCATGACCTCTTTCCTGCCCGTCCGTTGCTCCAACCACACCTCTCCTGCTCGATGGTTTGAGTCGCGTCTTTCGGTCGCGTCTTTACAATCACGTGTTTTGATCGCGAACTTTATTTCTTTTTCCTGTTTATTGCCGAGAATTTATTCTTTCGATTTTTTTGTTTCCGGGTGACGCAGGGTAACGAGTAATCGATAGGTGTGAACTGGGGAGGAAAGCGCGGAAGACAGCAGCAGAAGAAGGATAGAAGACAGGCCAGCCGCATCATAGGCACAAACAGCTAATCAGGCTTCTCATAGTGGCAGGGATTGCATCATATACTGTCTATCGCTCTGTAGACTTACTGGCGTGCTTCAACGCCCGGGGGCTACTATACAAAAGAGTGAGTCTACTGAGTTTACATGAAGAGATAGGCCTGTGACATATCCTGTGCATCCTTGCCGCTTGCCTGGATGCGCCATTCCCTCATAGATGGCCTGCCTGTCACCTGCGAGATATCTGCTATAGCAAACAAAATGTCTCTTTTCCCTTGATGCGAGGTAAAATTCCGCGGTACACTGCGCAACCAAGAAAGTGAGCCGGGAAAAATGGAGGGAAGGGAAGGGAGCAGCAGCAGTAAGCAGCAGCAGAGAAGAAGCGCACAGCAGCAGAGCGAGAAGGCAGCAAGGGCTGACCGCAACAAAGTCACAGCAGCAACAGAACAAGCAACCAAGCAAGCAAGCCAAAAGGGCCCCTCACTATCCCCTGCAGCCACAACACAAGCACACAGACCACATCGACCGCAGCCGCACTTCTCAGACACACACCGCCCATACTCGCACTGCAGCTAAATTCCCACAAAGCACCACTCTTGCAGACGTGAAAATAACCCGCCGGGATCGCGTCTTCTTGGGAAAGGTGGCATACACAAGACGCAACACCTTCTACCATCAAGGCCCAGCATGTATAACGGCGGCGACCATGCCATGCCGGACTTGACACCCTCGCCGGAACAAAGGGCCGTCGTCTTGCCATGGGACATGCCTCAAAATGATGCTACACATCCTTCCCTTACACCGGTAAGGCTCGCCTCAGTGCAATCTTTCGTTCAATCACTGACAATCGTTCTATAGAGTTTATATGGTGCCGGCCATGATGCACAGGGCCAGCACATGAGCAGCGGCGTGCCTTCCGCCAACCTATTCGTCCAACCCTCGCTCAACAGCTATGAGCCTCATATCGCCAACCTAGGCAGCATGAACCACATCACCTCTCACGCCTCAAACAACGCAAATGAACTAGCCGGCTCAAGCGGGCAGGATGGCGATGCGTCCGCAGTGAAGGGATCCTCGTCCATGACCATCGCCGCGCTTTTGGCAGCAACGGAAGAGTCGGACTTGCAAATGGGCACGATTGCACCGGATGCATTGCGTACGATGCCGTCGAAACCTCGTACAAAGACACCACGTCGAAAAGGCGAAGAGGGCTCGAAACGCCGCAAGACGCTCGATGAAGTATGTCTCTTCTCTTTATGAAATGATGCACTAACAAAAGAACGGCCTAGTGAGTACGAAACGCAAAGATGGCCGCAACAAGCCGCGTGTGATTGCAGCTTATGATATTGATGACGCCTTGCGCGACTCGGACGGCGAAGAAGCTTCTGACGACGGGGAGTACACAGACCTGCGTCGTGCCTTTGAACAGCACTGGCAAACGCGGACCGCTCAACGCGCCCAACGCGATGAAGCGGCTCGGGAGGCACGACATAGCGAAACTGGTGCGCGGCTCAAGAATGCATTTGAACGCCGTGCAAAAAAGCTGCAACGTCAATTTGAAGAGCAATTCTCAAAGGAAGCACAGGAACGTGCGGCTGCTGAATTGGAACATCAGAAGATTGAGATTCGCAAGGAGGCTGCACGCGTCAAGCGAAGGGCACGTACAGCTGCGCAGTATGCCGCTGCACAGGCACAAGCACTAAAGGAAGGACGAGTATTGCCGCCAAAGCGCGGATCGAAGCGCAGAAGAGACGAGAATGCATCTTTCGCAGGATCTGTCTATGACGACGATGACAGGGCGTCTATCATGGAAGATGGCGGAGTGTTGCCGCCAAGACGCAACCTGGAAGCTCTGCATGACCAGATATGGCGCGATATGGCCAAGAAGGAAGTTCCCAAGGTCTACCGCCTCCTGTCGCAGCACCAAAACCACCGCAATGCAAACCATAAAAAGACGATTCAGCTCTGTGCCAAAGAAGCACGACGATGGCAATTCCGAACGAACAAAAATGTCAAGGATATGCAAAACAAGTGCAAGCGAGCTACACGCGAGATGATGTACTTTTGGAAGCGTAATGAGCGTGGTGACAAGCTGGAGCGTCAGCGTGCCGAGCGTGAAATTATTGACAAGGCAAAGAAGGAAGAAGATGAACGTGAAGCACGCAGGCAATCGAGGAAGCTCAATTTCTTGCTCACTCAAACGGAACTCTATTCACACTTTATTGGCAACAAAGTGAAGACTGCCGAGGCTGAACAGTCTGAGGACACGCAAGGCGATGCACGTCTATCAGCACCACAAGTGGCTGAGCCAGCTCCATTGCAGCCCGGCGAGGAGGCAGCCACCGTCGACTTTGATGCAGATGACGATGCGGCCCTACAACAAGCTGCAGCGCGAAATGCCCAACAAGCTGTCGCTTTGGCAAAGGAAAAGGCAAAGGGCTTTGACACCGACAGTGGCGCGCGCGCCAACTTGCCAGATGCTGATGCGATGGATCTCGATTTCCAGAATCCAACCACGTTGGGCGAGGCAACTGTGTCACAGCCGAAAATATTGAATGCAACGCTCAAAGAATATCAGCTGAAGGGTCTTAATTGGCTCGTCAATTTGTACGAGCAAGGCATTAATGGCATTCTTGCTGATGAAATGGGGCTCGGCAAGACAGTGCAGAGTATTTCCGTCATGGCGCATCTAGCCGAGACCTACAACATTTGGGGTCCATTCCTGGTCATCGCGCCGGCTTCCACATTACACAATTGGCAGCAAGAGATTTCAAAGTTTGTGCCAAGGCTCAAGGCTTTGCCGTACTGGGGTAGTACCAAAGACCGGAAAGTTTTGCGCAAGTTCTGGGACCGCAAACGTGCAACCTATACAGAAGATGCGCCGTTCCACGTTGTTGTGACGTCTTACCAGCTTGTGGTCCAGGACGCTCAGTATTTTCAGAACGTCAAGTGGCAGTATATGATCCTTGACGAAGCTCAGGCTATCAAGTCATCGCAGTCATCTCGCTGGAAACATTTGTTGGCCTTCAAATGCCGCAATCGACTTCTTCTGACGGGAACTCCAATTCAGAACACCATGCAGGAGCTCTGGGCGCTTCTTCATTTCATCATGCCTGGCCTGTTTGACTCTCATAATGAGTTCAGCGAATGGTTTTCGAAAGACATCGAATCGCATGCTCAAAAGAACTCGGAGCTCAATGCCGATCAGTTGCAGAGGTTGCATATGATCTTGAAGCCGTTCATGTTGCGACGTGTCAAGAAGCATGTGCAGAAGGAGCTCGGCGACAAGATTGAGCTTGAAGTCTTTTGTGACCTGAATATGCGTCAACGACAGCTCTATCAGGCTCTGCGTAAGGAGATTTCAACAAAGGATATTCTGGAAAAAGCGGCAAGTGACCGTGATTCGGATCTATCAAGTTTGATGAACTTGGTGATGCAGTTACGCAAAGTCTGCAATCATCCAGATCTATTTGAGCGTGCCGACGTCAAGGCACCGCTTGCACTTGTCAATGTACCAAAGACTGGCTCATTCGCAAAAGAGACGCGCGATCTGGAGTTGCGATATGCGTCAACAGCAGCATTGCAGTATACTTTGCCCAAGCTGGTTTACCGCCATGGAGGATTACTAGATGTTCCCAGCGAGTACTCTAAAGCTGGATTTGCAAGCAAATATCTCGGCAATCTGCTCAACGTCTTCAATCCAGTACAGTCCAGAGGATTTGCCTCTACTGCGCGACTTGCCGGACTTTCATCCGCCGAAGTGTGGCAGATGCGACAACAACCTTTGCATGCGCAACTCGAGATCAAACCTAAGGGCGATCTATCTGTGCCAACGCGGCCGGCGCCAGCATCGTCTGATAGTGCACTTGCGCACCTCATGTCGATCAACCAATCCTATGTGAAGAGCTGTAACTTGCATCGTGTCGACCCTATGTACGACCCGAAAGTGACAGCACCGACTGTACAGGTTACGTGTGCCGATGCAACGTTCTGCAGGCAACGCGAACGGGCAGCATTCGACCTACCTACACGGCGCTTGTTAAATGGAGTGTCGTTGCCAGAAGAGAATGCCATTGTGGACAAACGCCTTGCTATTGCCCCGGCCCACAAGCTTTTCCCTCAGACTGATCAAGAAAAGCGGGGCTACAGCGGCATACGCATGCCTTCGATGCAAACATTCATCACCGACTCTGGCAAATTGGCCAAGCTTGATCAATTGCTGACAGAGCTCAAAAAGGGCGACCATCGCGTGCTTGTCTATTTCCAAATGACAAAGATGATCGATTTGATGGAGGAGTACCTGGTCTACCGCCAGTACAAGTACCTACGTCTTGATGGTTCTTCCAAGATCGCTGATCGTCGCGACATGGTCAATGATTGGCAGACGCGACCTGAAATCTTTGTCTTTTTGCTCTCGACGCGCGCTGGTGGTCTTGGTATCAATCTTACTGCGGCTGATACGATTGTGCTGTACGATTCAGACTGGAATCCGACAGTCGATGCACAGGCTATTGATCGTGCTCATCGTTTAGGTCAGACGCGCCAGGTGACAGTTTATCGTCTGATTACGTCTGGTACGATTGAAGAGCGCATTCTTGAGCGTGCCAAGCAAAAAGAGGCTGTGCAGCAAGTTGTTATTGCTGGTGGCGACTACAAGGCCGGTACGACTGACACGGATGGCAATACTGAGGGCTCTTCGGCACAGCCCAAGAAGATCGAGTTCCAGTCTGCCAAAGGCAGTGGTGGACGTGATGTCGTTTCGTGGCTGCTTGAAGATGGCGACGATGATCGCTTGCTGGATCGTGCCACGTCCGCGAATGGCAAATCTCAGCGTCTCAATGCTGCTGCCCCTGCTGCGCTTGAGGCATTGTACCATGAAGGCGAGGGCAACTTTTCAGGTATCCACACACCAGATGAGCTTGGCTCTGCGCCGACGAGTCCTGGTCGGGATGCGCCTGCTTCGGCCAGCAAGAGGAAACGTAAGCCTGCTGAGGGCAAAGCGAGTAAGCGCGTGCGTATTCAGGAATTGTAAGTATGTGATAGGCCATCATTATACTCTGTATCTCTTCTAAGTGACTGTCTATTTTCTCGTTGCTTTGTTTTGAATCTTTGAGAAAAGTCAACAGAGAGAAAGGCAAGGATACAAGAACGAGAGCACAAGAGATCAGCTGCTTACTACAATCATTCGTATCCTCTATATACGCTCGCAGCATGTCAACGCCATTCAGCAACATCGACGCAAATGCCGCCGACATCCCTATTCAATCGCTTCACCCAGTAAGCAAGCCAGCTTCGGGCGCGCAAAGTAGTCAACCCGCTCCAAAGTCGAACTTGGATCACCAGCGCGAGCTGCTCAGACAGAAACTTGCTGCTGGCGATGTCAAGACAACGGCGTCACCGACAGATATGCTCATGTCGCCGTGTACGGCCAAGCTACAAGCAAACAAGAATGTGCACTACAAGCGGTATGAATAGCCCATTGGCGCTTTGAAACGGTCGCGAGGCTCACAATGAGCTTCTCATGATCGAGCGTAGTGCTTGTGCATCATCAATATGCTAATATGCTAGTGCCAAGCCACTGAGCCTTCAAGGGCGCTTCTCACAAGCCGCACGGCCGGCCGAGGCAAACAAGGAAAACAAGTAGGGGTTTCCCCATTGCAACGAAGCAGTCAATACGGTCAATTCGACTGGATACTATCCGGCTCTGGGGCCAATTCCCTCTCGCATGATTTGGTGGAGTTTTGAGCGTTTGTGTCTTTGGTCTAGTTTTGCTCATCAAGTTGCTTCATCCTCATCATGCCTTCCGACACGCTTCTTGTGCCTTTGCCATGACCTATATGACTTCTCTTGTGCTCTGACCTGCAATGACATTTCCAGTCGTGTGTGCTGACTGTCCTTGACCTACACCTCCATGAGCTGATCTTTTCGCACCTTTAGCTGCATGTTCAAGAAGAAGGCTACCTATAAGCCAGCATCGGCCATCAAAGGCAAGCTTCGCAAGCAGCTCGTAGCTCACTTGACTGCAACATGCCCTCAATGCTTCACTGAAACAGAAGATGCACTCAAGCTCAAGCTCGCAACGCTTCTCCCAACAACCCTAGAGGCATGCACCATCTTGACTTCGAAAGGAGAGAAAGCTACGCTCTACATACAAGCGAAGCAGCCTCGATACCTCGAGCTTGAAAGTGACGGAGGTCTGCTCCTTGTACCGCTACTATACACACTGCAACATGCACCGGATTTACTACCCATTGTGAGAGTGCCACAACAAGTCTTGAGCTTCCTTCAATCTGGCGCTGATCTCATGCTTCGCGGGGTCATTGTATTCCCCGAGGTTGAGGCAGGCTCGCCTGTTGCAATTGGCTATAAGGATGAAGGCAATATTGTCATCGTTGGTGTCGGACTAGCGGCTATAAACAAGGCAACATATGATGCAGATGCTGGCGGTAGCGGGAAAGCTGTGCTGATGGTCAGCAGTATCAATGACACGCTGCATCCAAAAATGTCAATCAGCGACACAGGAGCTTCAATTGGCGAGCATGCAGTACCTATGCTTGAAGTATCCCGAGACGAGGCCGAACCTCTCGGCACATGGCAAGAAGTATCGAAAGCGCTGGTGGAAGACGATGATACGCATGCAAAAGAACCAGACTCTCAGGAACCTGTACTTAGACTGTTGACGACAGCTGAGACGGACGACGCTTTCCTAAAAGCGCTGCTGTATGGCTTATACCAAATTTCCGAGGGAGCTGCAACACTTGACTTGCCGATCTCTGCAAGCACATACATGGAGAGGTATATTCTCCCATATCTTCCTTTCGATGAAGAGCGCGAGCTACCACAAATCAAACAATCTTCATGGAAGAAGACGAGCAAGTTTCTAGCGAAGCAGAAGGATTTGCTCAAATGCAAGGAGCAGCAGGGCCAGACAGTCGTGACGGAAATCTATCAGGATGCACAGAAGTTGCATGAATTTGTACCATATCGAATCTGGCAAGCCGATGAAGAGGAGGTAGGGGTCAAGGCTACTCAGCCGAAAAAGCACATAATGGTTGTGCACAGATTGTACACTCTGCCAGCCAAGCTACGCCCCATCATTGGGAATGAGCCGGCGGTCTCGTTGACCGAGAATCAGGTCAAAGAACGACTCGAGCGCTACTACGGACAAGAGTCACTTCGCTTCACCAAAGGTTCTGTCACGCTCGACCTGAACATCGCGAATCTCTTGCTGCCAGCAGACTTTGCGCATTCAACAGTTTCCACAAAGTCGCTGCTGAATACATGTCTCGGACTTGCGTCTCAGTCATACAAGATTGGAAACGACGCTTTGGTACGGAAGGGCAGTCCTCCCAAGGTTGTCACGAAAGTGAAGGGGCAAGGTCCGAACGGTCGACTTGTCACGATTATCACCAAGTTGGAAGCCTATTTCTCAAAAGCAGAGATTGAAGACATTGCAGAGACACTTCGGAAACGCTGTGCCGGTGCAACTGTGGTACGCCCTGGTCTTTTACCGGGGTCGATCGAGTTGCAAATTCAGGGAGCATGGTCAAAACACATCCAGTCTGTGCTTGAAGATCATGGGATGGCTCCAGCGTGGATGACTATTGAAAAGACTAGAAAATAAGCATTCTATGAGCATTCAAGCACTCGACAATCAAGCAGAAGAAGCTGCAGCATCCACCTTGTCCTTTGCAGTCTCTTTTGCCTCACCTGCCTTTTGCTCGCCTTCCTTTTTCACATCCTTTGCACGTTCTTGTCCGTCTTTGGCAAGACCCTTTGCGTCCTTCTTGAAATCATCTACTTTGTCTCCAGTCGCGTTCTTTGCGTCTTTTGCCTTGTCCTGGACCTTATCCGTGATGTCCTTTGTCTTTCCCTGTGCATCGTCTGCAACATCTTCTGCCTCCTTCTTGACGTCTTCGACAGCTGACTGCGCACCACCTGTCTGCCTCTTGATTGTCTTGTGGGTCTGATCGATGCCGCTGCGCACGTTGCTCTCGAGCGTATTGAGAGATGCTTGCAGACCGCGCTGCCTGACATCAGAAATAGCTCTGTATGCTAGATATAGACTCGCTAGCCATGCCCAGACGGCCACTCCAATAAAGAACAGGATAGAGACTGTCGTTAACAGAATGGTACCTGCCAACAAGAGAATGCCAATGATCCACAGAGCCGCAAGTAAAGCGATGCCTGCAATCACACTGCCCATGACAACAACAAAAGTAGCAACTGGCACAGCAAATAGACTCAGCTGGACAGTGCCAAACAAAGTAGCGAGCGGGTAGTCTTGCAAAAGCTCATTGTACTTTTGGAGGTATTCTGCACCGGGGAAGTTTCCATCCTTGATATCTTGAACGGACCTGTTGCCGTCTACTCTGGACATGGTGCGATTGAATGTGTCCTTTGCCTGTTGTCCACCCTCCTGTGCCTGCTTCTTGAGCTTCTCTACAGTCGACATGGCTGCTATTCACCTTGCCTGGCTTCCAGCTTCTGTCCCTTCCAAGGTCGCTTTCCACGATGATGACATACATACCTGACATGTGATTTGCATTTCCAAGTTGATTGCTGGGATTCTATTTTTTGTCTATTTCAAACAACATCCAGGGGGACAAGAAACAGGAAAGAACGAGGAAAAGCAACAGATGAGCTAGACTACTCCTGCTGCTATTGCTACTGGTCGATGCTTCTGCTGTAACCTGATAGAAGGTGCTAGACTGTCACAGACGCATGATACGATTGCTTATACTATGTCAACTGCTCAAGCTTGCTTCATGCTCATTAATCAATTTCGATCAACCGCACCTCGTAACGCGTGCTGTCAATACCACAGAGGCCATTCTTGATGGACAAGTATTGGAAAGCTCAGTTTCATGGGGAGAAGCAGCAACTTATGCCTATCTGCCGCAGAATAATACAAGCAATGACATCTACATCACGCTAAACACCTGTACACAGCCGGTGCCCGTCAATGCATCAATTGCATCTTGGGGGAATGTGCCAAATCTACAAGTCTTTGCAAGCAATAACAGTCTGCCGGGATCGAGCAATTATCTTCAGAGTGCAGTGTTCAGTTATGGCTTTGCAAATTTAACGCTCACGACACCAAGCACACTCTACATTGCTGTCCAAGCACCAGTGCGAAACTCAAGTTGGTCAAGCAGTGCATTTACATTCCAGATTGGTGTTACCACTCAAGAACCACTCCATAAAGCACTATTAGGTGAACGGCATCGCTTTCTTTTTCTCCAAGATGCCGATTTCAGTGCAGCCTTGCTTACAACTGGCAACCTCACCTCATCAGCTCTGCCAAACTATCAGATATGGGTCAATCCAAGCCAGAATATGGAAGCAGAAGACTTCAGCGCCGCCATTCAGGACAGTCTGCATGCCTCTTATTGTGGCATCACCCATTCTAAAGCCCAAGTAACATTGGCCGATGCAGATCGTAGTATGACGACGCGCGGTGGCAATCAGCCCAAGGAGCAATTCTATGTCCACGGACTCAAGCCATCGACATCGTACGATGCGTACATCACTCTGCGCAACAATCTCACAGAAGGTGGCACAGTCTGGCCTTTGCAGCAATTCCGCACAAAAGACGATACCACCTGCCAGATTATTTACAACCTCGAATTCTGCAATGAAATCGCTTACTCTGTACCAAGCAACAGTACGCTCTACAATCCAGTAGCGCTTGGGAAATACTACGACGATCGCGCCCGTGCCTACTATCAAAACTTCTCCAAAACGATGCAACTCGTCGCATGCAATGTTTCGGATGATGCACGATACAGTCTCGTCTCTACGTGTTCCGATTGCAAATCAGCGTATAAAGATTGGATTTGCGCCGTAACACTCCCACGTTGCGCCGACACGACCGACACGGCACCATTTCTCACGCTTCGCAACAAATCACGCAGTTCGCAACTTGACCAGGATCTACGACCAGGCCCATATAAGGAGATTTTGCCATGCGGCGATCTACCAAAGAATGTGGCAAGGACTTGTCCTGCTGTCGTTCAGTTCTGGCTGCCAAGGCCGCAGAGTGTCTTTGATGCAGCGTATGGGCAGCGAAGTGGCAATGCAACCATTAGCTGTAATGCCCCGGGTGTTGATTTTTGGATAGCCGATGCATCGAGCTTGCACGTGAGCATAGGACTAGCACTTTCAGCTGTCGTTGTTCTGATGATCTAGCACTCATCTTCGGCATGTATACCTCGACGTTCAGCTGCACGGCGACAAGAGCTCACCGCGCAGCACTACATTTGTGAAGCGTGGGATTCGCCGTCATGTGGAGCCGTGATCAAGCAAACGACCGCGCTAACAACCAAAAAGCTCGAAGCAATGTTGGCACACGCTCTGCGCATGCAGCGTACTGTCTTGCCAAGCTTATCTCGACAGCTGCGCAAGTATTCGCATGGTCAACTAGGCGACAAGATTGACTTTGGACCTGAAGTGACGCACGAAAAGGTCTTTATTTCACCAGCGCGCTACGTGCAGGGACGACGGGTCATCCCAAATGCAGCCAAGTTCGTAAATAAAGTCGGCAAAATGCCGCTCGTCATCTCAGACGACTTCGTCATGAAGCTCGCTGGTCATGAGCTCATCTCGGGTTTGCGTCAAGATACACAAATCAAGTCGGTGCACGCGACGCGATTTGGCGGCGAGACCTCTGAGCAGGAAATTGCACGTCTCAGCAAGCATGCCGATTCGATCGATGGCCTGGACATGATCATCGGTATCGGCGGTGGGAAGACAATGGACGCAGCCAAGCACGTCGCGAATGACCTTGGTGTGCGTTGTGTGATTGTGCCAACGACTGCATCGACTGATGCTCCAACCTCTGCCGTAAGCGTCCTTTACACGCCAGAAGGCATTTTCCAGCGGTACTGCTTCTGGGATCGAAACCCCGATCTCGTACTTGTTGATACAGCGTTGCTGGTCCGTGCTCCACCTCGATTCCTGGCAAGTGGCATCGCTGACGCTGCTGCAACCTTTATTGAGTCGGCACCAGCCATTCAAGCCGGCTCGACCAACATGGCAGGCGGCAAAACTACGATTCTTGGTTACAAGATTGGCGAGACATGTCAAGAGACGCTGTTCAAATATGCAGAGCTTGGCATGGAAGCAAATCGACAGCAAGTTGTTACGCCAGCTTTTGAAGCGATCGTGGAAGCTAATACGCTTCTCTCCGGGCTTGGCTTTGAGAGTGGTGGATTGGGTGCAGCACACAGCGTGCACAATGGGTTCACCGCTTTGTCTGGCAAAATTCATTCATTGCTGCATGGTGAAAAGGTGGCGTTTGGATGTCTTTGCCAGCTTGTACTTGATGGCAAGACGCAAACAGACTTTGGCCGCTTTGCAGAGTTCTTCATGAGGGTTGGGCTGCCCATCACCTTGGCAGAGCTGCATCTTGGCGACGTGACAGATGACCAACTCATGGCTGTTGCAAGACGTGCATTGGTGGAAGGCGAGTCTGCACACAATCTGCCGTACGCGCTGTCACCTCGCATGGTGTATGAGAGCATCAAGGCAGCGGATGCGTACGCCAAGATTGCTAGAGACTCGATCGGTTGGAAGGGACGATTCGCATTTTGAGCCCAGCTATAGCTCGCTATATTATGATTGATGACGGTATGATACATGCTGAACCTTCAGGCTTCTTCTCAAGCCTTGTCCTCAAGTCTCTTTTCCGCATATTGATAGTGCTTCTCGATTGCTGGTGCCACGGCCTCACGCCCACCCTTCATCCAGCCAAGCATTTTGTCCTGGCTGTCCTTGACGAAGTACTCAATATGACCACCCTCGTCTCCATCCTCGACATAACGATTGACAACAATGAAGTCAGGATCGTTGACACTTCTGAATTCAACCACCTTTGTCTTCTCATCATGCGTGATCACTTCCTTCATGACTACGTCTGGAGCACCGTCTATGCCAGGTAGTGTCATTTCGCGGTATATGGATCCAGCAGGTTCGTCGTTATCGCGCCAGGTCACATTGGTGACGGGCAAGTAGAGATCCGGCTGCTTGGTCTTCTCAACGAGTGACTCCCAAAGCAGATTGACTGGAAGCTTAGAGACGCGGCCACGAACAGGCTCGGGAATGTTGTCCACTGGAGGAGGCATAGTTACGATGTGTTTTAACGCAAGATGTATTTAAGGTTTCATGTGTTCCCGCAACAGGTCGATCTTGAGGATGAGCTTGACTTTGATTGACAAGACACGGCATGGAAGATCAGGAGCTTTATAGACAGTCAATCGGTCTGCTAGATAGATGCAGCTCAGTCAGCAATACTTCGAGAACATGCTTTCTCGTGCATGCTTTTGGCTGAATACGGAAGATGACAAATTGTCGATACATCTTGCCCAAGACATCCTTGGCAAATGCTTCGACAACGGGTATATGAATTGTAAATGACAAAAGCACTAGTGACGTCGCAAGACGCTATTTAAATCGACGTCAATCAGGATGCGACGCTTCTTCAACATGGCTCCTTGCTTTACCAGACGCCCGCAAGGGCTTGATGCACGTATCTCATCACTCTTATCAGAGCTGTCGGCCTGAACGGCAGGCTTTCTCTTGGTTGCTGGCGTTTGAAATGATTGCTCTTCCGATGCCCGCACTGCCCTGGGAAGAGGCTCTAGGAGCTTTGCGTATTGTGCAACAAATGGCTTTGCATGGCGAGCAAGCCAGGGGTGTAGAAGTGCTTGTTGAATTGTCATGCGCCGCGTAGGATCTGGCTGCAACAGCCCAGTGACAAACGACTGAGCAAGCTCGGACGGGACAATTCCATCTTGTGTGCGAGGGATGAAGTCGAGCGTTTTCGAGATTGCTTGAATGCGCTGTGCCGTGGACATGTCGCGAGTCAAGACAAAGGGCGAGTAGTCGAGTAGAACCTCGTGAATCAAGACGCCCAAGCTCCATAGATCGACTTCGACGCCGTATCCGTCGCGCTCTGGTGGATCTGCGCTTCTAAATCGCTGTGACTGGACCTCGATGACTTCAGGCGCCATTGAAGTGACTGTGCCAACGACAGACACCATACGATTGCGACCTTGCTTGTCTTCATCAGTGCGGCGAGCAAGACCGAAGTCAGTCAGCACAACTCGGCACCCGTCCTTACAATGCGCCATCAGGACGTTCTCCAGCTTGATGTCACGATGAACGATGCCGTGCTCATGTAAGTAATCTAGTGCTTGCAGCATCTGGTAGACAAAGAAGGCAATCATGATCTCGGACTTGTTCGTGGTCGGGGCATGCCAGTAGGAGAAGCAGTCTCCTCCGCAGAGTAGCTCGCAAAAAAGGTAGTATGAGGTACTCGAGGATGCAACCTCAAGCGTACTGATAACATTGGGCTGTTGTCAGCTTGTAGCAGAAGTCGCAGAACGTACATGAGACAGGCCTTGAAGAACTTCGACTTCTCGCTCGAGAGCCAGCAGCTGCTGTGGATGTGTTGTGCGTTTGACAATCTTGCAGCATGTCTGCTGTCCTGTCCTCCGATTGTGTGCCATGAGGACATGACCGAAGCTGCCAGAACCGATCAAGCGATTACTTAGCGTCCAAGTTTCCGACGAGAAGTCTGCCTGTGCTTCCCTGAGCAGCTGCGAGACCGTGCTTCTGTATCGGTAATGCTGCTTGAAGGAAAAGGTAGCGACATGACGAATATCAATGTCATCGCCATCAGAGAGGAGCACGCAAGCATTGCGTCCAACAAGCTTTGTGTGACTTGGTGTGCCGTCGGACAAACAAGCATAGCGAACGTACGTGCCATTGCTAGACGTATCAGTCAGGAAACAGAGCTCATCAACACTATCGGAGACGCAGATCTGTCATGAGTCGTTGAACGCGCGTCCGGAATGTCTCACAGTGTGCAGAGTAAAGTGCGTGCAAGAGACGCGCGCATCAGCGAGGACAATGTGCGATGACGGTGCACGACCAATTTTGTAGATATGTCCGTGCTGAATGTCTAGCACGATGTCAGAAGTGCTTGGACTGCGCATGTGCAGCGTGGCATAGACGCCATCCTCGCGAGCGACATCAAGGACATGTTGACCATGGCTGATAATCGTCTCTGGATCTATCGGCAGCGTCGACGGAGGCTCTCTGATACTGTGCATGGCGTCGATGCTTACTCAGTCGAGGATTGTGAAGTGTTTCAGTCAATCGAAACCCCCGAATGACGGAGACACTCAAATGAGATGAGGACTGTCGATACAGGCAAACCCAGCAGCGACACCACCTTCGTCCGTATCTCTTGACTTGGTTCGGAGCAAGTGCCCTGCCTCTTCATTCTTGATGATCGTACCATTAGCATGCCATAGGATAGTGCCATAGATGCCGAGCTCTGAGATGACGCTTGCCGGGAAGATGCTACCAGCACGCACAATAGCATTGTGCTGTACAGGCGGTACGATCAGTTCCATGAGGATGTAGCCTGCCCACTGCTCCTTCTTGATGGACTGCAGGAAGCCAGGAATCGCACCGCGATAGATGTTGTTGCCCCCTCCTTCACGCTGCGGCTTGAGCACAAAGCGTTCTGGCTGCTCCATAGCCAACTTGCAAGCTTCCTGGCCAGCAGGGGAGGCGTCTAGCGTGTGCATACCCACAAAGGTCTCCCGAAGCAGGCTTGCATCCTTGGCAGAAATGAAGCGCTCGACAACACCAGACTCAGATAGCACCTGCTGTACCTTCTTTGATCCTGCCAGTTGCGTGATGACGGTCGGACATTTGATGGCAAGACTCTGTTCAAGTAAACGCCTTGATTGCCACTCTGTGGAGCTGACATAGTCTTCTGGACCGTAACCAGCGCGGAAATAGACAACAGCGACTTCTACTTCGCCATGCACAGTTTTGAGCAGAAGCCGCTGGTCATCCCTCAGCGAACAGCGCTGGAGCACATCAGTAAGGGCAACGCGATATGATTGAATTGCGTGCTGCTCTTGAAGCTTATACTCGAGCCATCGTTGATCAAACGCGTTACGCTCATCTGCTTGTACCACAAACATGATTGCCGCACTCTTTTGTCCATATGATTCGTGGCCAGCCGCGAGGCCGGATGCCATGCCGTGAATAGCTGCGTTCTCTGGCATCTTGTTGATGTCGAATCTATCGCCGTATAAACCTTCCGACACCAAAGCCTTGTGCAGCTCTGCAGTGCGTGTAGCCAGACTTGCAAATGAGGAAGAGATGGTATTGAACTCGACCTGTTTCATGCGGGCATCTTCAATCGAATTCGAGTCTGAGTGCAGCAGATAGTCAGATCTGAACAAGCCCAGAGACACGGACTGAGCGATACCTCCCTGCTTAACTTCCAGATGCAAATCCCATAGCTTCTTCATGAAATCATCTACGGGCGCCAAATCTTCCATAATCTTGCTCATAAAAGCTTCGTCGTTTGCAATCTTGGCATACAGCGCGTTGTAGCCCCTCTGTATCTGCTTGGCATGCTGGAAAGCCTGCTCAGGAAAGTCGCTAGGATGCAAGGCGACAGGCGCGTGGACGACAAGACAGTTGCCGGGATTTTCAGCTAGCAGAGCCTGCTGCGGCCGGACGACGAGACCGTGTGAGAGCGCATAGTCAATGAGTGATATACGAAGTAGTTCCACCTGCTCGTCTGACAACTGCAAAGATGCCGACATGATCAATTACGCAATCCGGGTCTATGCTGATTCTCAATGCGCGCACAGAAGCAACATATTTCGCCGTCACAATGACATCTACCGGGACGCCTCTAGCTGGGACTGCTCAGCATTGCCCCTATGCAAATCATTGACTGCGGCCGTATCAAAATCACGGTGCCGCGTCAGCTCAATCTCATCCAAGATCACCTTGGCGCCATTACGCACCATCTTCTCTGCCACCTCGACGCCCAGACGCTCAGCATCGCTGTAGGTCTGCACAGACGCCTCGCAGGACTCTTGCACAGCCTTCTTGCCATCGACTGAAACAACAACGGCGGTAATGCTGAGCATGTTCTCCTTGAGGGATGTTTCGCAACCAATCGGCACGCTGCAACCGCCCTGTAGATGCCGCATCATGGCACGCTCGGCCCAGGTGCACATCATGCTCTCGTGATGATTGAGAGGTTTGAGCAGCTCTTCAAGCTCAGCATCATCCTCGCAAATTTCCAAGGCCAGCGTTCCTTGTCCAGGTGAATGAAACATGGTCGGTGCCTCGAGATACTCTGTCACACGATCCAGCATATCCAGTCGAGCAAGGCCTGCAGCTGCTAGAATGAGACACGAGTAGCCTAATTCGGGATTGTCGAGCTTGTTTAGTCTTGTGCCAACGTTGCCGCGAACGTCCTTGAAGGCGAGGAATGGACAAGCGCGCTTGATCTGTGCCGACCGCCGGATACTGGAAGTCCCAACCACACTTCCCGCTGGAAGATTTGCTAGTCTTTTGTAAGGACTATGCGAGGCCATGACCACTACATCTCGAGGGTCTTCCGTTTTGCCGACACTTGTAATTTTGAAGCCATCGGGCAGAGTAGTGGGCAGATCCTTGAGGCAGTTGACCACAAGCCGGCATTCCTTCTGAGCAAGAAGTTCCTCGAGTTCCTGTGTCCATAGTCCCTTGGCCATTTGTGAAGAGAATTGATGCAGCGGCTTCGTTTGAATGACATCGCCCATTGCAGACATGGCCACAATGGGAAATGCATGATCCGGATACAATTGCTGCAGGTCACGTTGGACTTGTTCGGCCTGGACCATGGCAAGCTTCGACTTGCGAGTACCAATAGGGTACGTTTTCCCGGGCATCTTCGCGGTGTACGGGCCTCTCGCCTTCCGAGTGTCCTCTCTTGCTCCCGCAATTGCAATGAAGCGTCTTGCCTCTCGTTTTAGGTTTCAGATGAAATTTGTGGAGTTTGGAACCGCACGTCCGATCGCGAGCGACTCTTAAAGAGAGAAGCCGGCTCTTGATCCCTTAGAGAACCTCCTTCTGCTCATTTGTGTACTGATCTGATCTGACTCTCTCTTCGTTGTTGCTGCTACTGTTGCTGCCAAGATGCCGCGAGAACCGATACGCGATATCGTGCGCGGTCTGACAACGCTCGAAATGACAGCCATCAATCTCTCTGACGTGTCTGCATTGGCTCATTCTGGCTACATTGACCATGTTGCATATGCTGACACAATCTTTCCTACATTTGCATTTATTACAGGCATGTCGCCGTCAAACACAAAACGCAGTATAGGCCTTGTGGGCCTGGGATTGGCACTCAATGGTGTCAGTGCATATGCACACGGCTCACCGATCCGCATTCCAGGCGTCTTGCAGCGTCTAGGACTTTCTTCGCTTCTCATTGATAGTCCGTTCAAAGATTCTTTATCAAAATTCTACGGATTGCCATTATTCCTGACATGGTATGCCGTCTCTATCGGGTTAGCAGACAGTGGCAGCAATCCATTCGCGCATGCAGACTACAAAGATGCCGATCAAAGCAAAACGGCACAGACCAAGATTGACAAAGCACTCTTCGGCAGCCGCCACCTGCACACGCCAAACATGGATCCCGAAGGTTTGCTGGGTGCACTGACGACAGCCTTTACTATGCTCGCCGGTAGTACTTTTGCAGATTCACAGTTCTTCAACAGACGCTGGAAGGTTGCCGCTTCTTTGCTGATGATCATTTCCGGTCAAGCTGTACATTTGCTCATGCCATGCTACGCACCTATTTCAAAAGCCCTGTGGACACCCAGCTTTGCGCTCATCACCACAGGATGGGCCATGCTGAAATATATGGCAATTGCGGCGGCAATTCCACACCTGCCAAGGAAGCTTGTGCAGGTTTTCGAAGCGACCGGTAATCGTTCGCTTGAAATCTACATCATTTCAACCCTTTTCAACCTCTTCGTCAAATATGGCGGAATGCGCTCGATCTGGGCGCGTTCCAATGCTGCACTAGCACCCCGTTTTGGCGTTGCAAAGGCGGATCTATTCCTGACCAGCGGTGTGACTGCCGCCATGGCTGCAATCGCGCTCTTTCTAGTTCGTCACAAGCTTCGCATCGCTAGATGACCTTGACAAAAACTTGCAAAGCATCGTCTTTTCCCGGAAAACTCGGCATAGGGCTGCATGCAACCATGGTCCATCCACCACGTTGCTCAAAGTATTCCTCCATGGTCTTGTCAGCAAAGGCGGTATATCGATTCGCATTCTGCGTGCCGACATAGCAGACTGTGTCGCCCTTGAACGATTCGAGGACGCGTTTGGTCAATGAATGACCGCCAACGATAGGATAGACGAGCAACAAGACCTCATCTGCTGATTTGCGTCGTTTCAGGTAAGTCACAGCATCAGCCTGTACGATATCATCAATCCACATCGTTCGCCAACGCGAGCTTTTATCATCGACGGCTTCGACCTGCATACCCAAATTTCGCAGAATCCAGGTCCAATAGCCATTACCGCAGCCAACATCTAGCACTTGGCGACCGCCCGCAACTAGCTGAATGAGTTGCAGGGTCTCCCAGCATGGAATTGCACAACCAAAGTGGTGCATGAGGATGGGCAGCAAGGAATGTGTTTGACGTGCTTGCTCTGGATTATCATACCCGCCCACCTGGAGCGGTCCCATGAAGCCAAGCTTGATGCAACACATGCACCAAATGTCAAAGAATGGATTCAAGTGCGATTTGCGCCTGGTCAACTTCGCTTCAAGCTGAGGCGCGATTTGTCGACGATATGTAAGGTACGCGGCAATGACAGCGCGAGGCGATGCTTTTTTCGCATTTTCCAGGAAGGATTTAAGTAGCTTTGCCGTCGATGTCGACGGTCTGAAGATGTTCAAATAGCCATCAATATCAGCGCGTGTGACTGTAACGAGCTTGCCACTATGGTGATATTGCCATTGCCTACCGGAATCTAGATCTGCTTGGACCTGTGGCAGCTGTATTTGGATGCCCTCTGAGGCATAGATGAAGCTGTCTTGCTGAAGTGGTGGCAGCTTGAAGGCCTTGGCTAGTGTTTTGAGCACATCGTTCTCAACAATCTCAAACGATGCATTTGCATCCATCTGCAGCGGAGGACAAGTATTGCAAGCAGAGCAACAAATCGGAATGAGCTCGAGAGTCTCGTATCAAAATCGATGCAGCGAAAAATGACGTGTGACCATCAAGCTCTATATCTTTTTGCTTTTTCGCTCATCTGCACAGTAGATGGTCAGTAGCAGAGGAGGCCTGTATCGGCTCCCCTCGCGACCTGTTGTGATAGATCGTGAAGACCAGCCGGCTGTTGATCCAGTCATCGGCCTATTTCACATCTCTACACCCACCCTGTTCGCTTTCGGTGTCATTCTTTCGCTTTTCCTTTATGACTGGCCCTCCTGGTGGGTGCTCTCCGGGTCACCAGTTCTTGTCTACTTCGTTCTTCTCGGCGCGGCATCGGGCAAGCGCATCTTGCCTGATTTCCCCGTCTGGTCTATCATCGCCAGCTTGAATCTAGTCTACAGTATCTGCGCAACATCATGGCTGCTTTGGCGTTTCTTTGCAAGTCTCTGCTATCCTCTCGTTTTTATCATTTGTCTCTTTCAGTTTGACTGGCTTTCTGCACAAGCTCGTGGCTCCCTGCGTAATGCTCTCAATCAGCTGCACTTTGTCAGTGACAAGGTGGCCTTTTTCAACATCCCTGCTCTCGAGATTGACACTGATGTCGATGGTCTCTTTGTCGTACGCGGCATGACGCTTTGCCTCAGTAATCTCACTATCACTGTGCATGGTGTCGAAGTGGGTATCAAGCTATCAGATGACATGGAACTCGCCCTCGCAACAGATAAGGTAGTCATTCCGCTCTTTCGGCGCATCATGGTCGGCGATGTCTTTGGCAATATCAAGGGCGGCAAGTATGAAATGACCTTTGGCAACCTGGCAGACAAGACAAAGGACGTTGATGACGGCGAGGCACTGATGCAGACAGATACGCCACTACTGCAGGCTGCAGCCGCCGCCTCAGCATTGCCCATCACGCCAGGTGTCAAGATGACCAAGATGACAGACTACATGTCTGGAGGCCATGCTCCCGCTAACGTTAGTGCCAAACAAGGCATGGAATCCATGAGTGTATCGACGCTATCGCCAGAGGACAGAGATGCCGTCGACAAGTACGAAGATACACTCAAGTGGATTGCAGCGACAAGCAGCATTCAGCAATGTCGGGCGAAGTTGTATCGAGCCAAGGCTCGTCAGGAAGACAGCGGCGATGGCTTGGATGCGCAGGATGATCGTGCTGGCATCTGTGCTCATTTGCATGCGGTTCCGTCCATCTCAAATCCTCCATCGCGCTCAATCAAAGTCACGACGCTGCAGAACTTGACACCACCTGTAGTGCGTCGCTTTTTGCACCGTTTGCCACTTCTTCTACGGATGCTCCTGAATGTACTCTCATACACTCATCCTGTCAAAATCGCATCCGTCACCGCTGCCGGATCTGGACAATGGCTCAAGTCTATGCTCGACTCGGAACTCTTCAAGGACTATACTAAGAATAATGCAGAATTGAGGAAGCTCGAAAAACGCATTCTCAAATGGACTGAAGAGGCCAACTTTGCCGTACAGCTCGTTGGTGTGACCGCTTTTGCGTCCGTTCCAACGGCTTCAGCATTTGACATTCTCACTCATCTTGAGTTTGATGATGTGCTTGTATTTCGCACATTGGTAGAAGACTTGGCCATGAGCAAGGTTGTACGTATCGGTGGTGCGGATGCGACCTTCTCGATACCGTCGTATCTGCTTCCGCACCATGAACACCTTTTGCCACCTGTTCCAACACGTCAAGATAAGGACAACCTTGAGCAAGAAGTGGAGGAGGCCGAGTCGAAGCCTCAGCAGGTACACAAAGAAGCTGCCTTGGCACTTGCTGAGTCTGACGCTTGCGAAGTTCATATGGGCATACACGTGCGCCTACCGGCTGTATTGGACCAGGAGTTGCTCAATTTCATCATGGCTTTGGTCAAGGCTATGCAGGTCATCGAGCTGGAGAAGCAGCCCGGCTTGCTGCAAGCCGACATGAAGGATTTTGGTGCTGCACTTGGAAAGGGCGTCAAGAAGGTGCTCGTAGAAGGGCTGATGGATGACCATCTCATTGCAAAGCTGCTTGGCAAAATCACAAAGAAGCTCGAGACGGCGCAAGGCGACATCGGTTACTCTGGTGCGCTGCCAGTTGCGCTTGATGTCTATAGGAAGGAATCTGTTGCATCAAAATTGTTACCATAGAAAGCATGTATACAGTCATCAAACGCTACAAAAGTGAGAATTAGCAAGGTTGAACATTTGGCTCAGCGGCTTTGTGCCAGTGTTTGTCGTTAGCACTGGCAGCCTCCGGGCCCTGTTAGTCCACCTGCTGCAGGTCGGCTCAAATCGACACCACCTGACCTTGCTGCTGACGCCTGCCGCACACCACCTGCACGATTGGCGGGCTGATTCAAGGGCAATTTGCGCGCAACTGCCTCAAACAATGCATGTACATTCTCTGATTCTTTCGCACTTGTTTCGAAGAATAGCAAGCCTGCTTCGTCCGCATACGCTTGAGCATCCGCAGTCTGAATGGCTCTTTTATCGGCTGCTAAATCAAGCTTATTGCCAGCTAGCGCAATGACAATATTGTCCTGCGCTTGCCGTTGCAGTTCCTTGACCCATGCTTTAGCCTTGTCGAGTGATGCCGCTTGTGTAATGTCATAAACTACGACTGCACAGTTGGCATTGCGATAGTACATGGGCGCCAATGACTTGTAGCGTTCTTGGCCAGCTGTGTCCCTGCGAAAATGAGTGGAGGCTAGTGCAATCCAAAGCGACTTACCAGATTTCAAATTTGACTGTTGTGTCGCTGTCAAGCGCAAGTGTCTGTGTCAGGAATGCGGCGCCAATCTAAAACGTCAACCTTGGTCAATATGCGCAGGCAAGCGCGGCGCAAGCACATACAGTTGATTCACGGAAGTCTGAAAATTGGCCTTTCACGAAGCGCATGACAAGCGATGACTTGCCGACAGCAGATTCGCCTAGCAGCACAAGCTTGAACTGATACAGCTTTCCTTGATTTGGCCTGGCAGTCATGGCTAGCAGTAGACTCTTTCTCGTATATGCCTCTTAAGCGTTTGTGTACCTCTGCGCCCATCATGTGCGACAACTTTGGACGGCAGCAGTGCAATACTCTAACCCTAGAAAATATTCGCTTTCATAATTTTTGTCGCTTGGCGCAAATTGAAAAAGGTTCAGAACGAGGTACATACAGGATACAGAGCCTATTGGTGAGGGAAGAGATGCTCCGAAAGACGGCCCGAGAGCGGCGGCAGTATCTTCATGCGCGCATGCAACAGATACAAGAGGCACAACTGCATGACAAGCGCGCGCAAATGAAGGCTGCCCTCGAGAATGACAGCACCAACTTGCGCAAGTCGATCCGCGACGATGCGCAGCTCAGGGCAGACTTCAAGTTTGACGAAAGTGCAGCGCTAGGTGATCTGGACGATGAGTACCGCAATTTGGGCGAGCGCGAACCCAAAGTACTCATTACGACGTCAAGAGATCCGTCTACAAAGCTAGGCCAATTTGCAAAGGAGTTCAGACTTCTCATACCAAATTCACAGCGCATCAACCGTGGTAATCATGTCGTTGCCGATATCGCCGGTGCTTGTCGGTCGGGCGAAGTGTCTGATCTCATCATCCTGCATGAAACACGCGGCAAGCCGGATGCGCTCGTTATTTCACACTTTCCCTACGGTCCAACCGTGTCTTTCACCCTACACAATGTCACGCTACGGCATGATATTGCTAATGTCGGTAGTGTCTCCGAAGCCTACCCCAACCTGATTATCGAAAACCTCAATTCGAAGCTTGGTGACCGGACTGCAAAGGTGTTGAAAGCCCTATTTCCGCCCTCGCCGCCAGTGACGAGTCCGCGGGTTGTTACATTCTCCAACCAGGACGATTTCATTTCTTTCCGCAACCACGTTTTTGTCAAAACTTCCGGCAAAGAAGTCGAGCTGGCAGAAGTCGGACCTCGTTTCGATATGAGGCTGTATGAAATTAAGCTGGGCACAATCGAACAGACAGATGCGGATGTCGAGTGGCGTCTTAAGCCATTCCAGAGGCATAAGCGTGGAGTCATGGCTGTTGAGTGAGTATGGTTTCATCAGTAAACGAAATACCTTTTATGCCAGCTCGATCGAATCAACATGTTTGGGGCTGTAGAGGAAGGCAGGCCTGGTCTAGGCAAGCTGGACTGCTGCTTGGTGGCAGCATAGCCAAGACTACGCTGTATGATGGCTGCATGAAACGTGGTCATGCACCTTCAACGCTGCTACAGATCGTTCATTCAGAATTTGCGCTTATCGCCAATACTGGCACTCGATCTCACTCGATGGCGTCTCTCTATGCAGCCACTGAGCCTCGCCAACTCTGTTGCTGTTGACGCACGCTGCGACAATTGACTGAGCCTCAGATTGGCTTTGTCGCGTTGCAACAAGGCATCGTCAACGCGCCAGTCGGCTTACACGCTTGGACCCTTTGAAGGGAAGTCTGCCACATGCCCGGCTCATTCAATATGAACGACCCTTCCAAATCATGTAAAAGATATCTTCTAAGAATCGTTATTGCATACTGGTCTAACATGTTACGACTTTGTTACAATCGTCGCATAAAAGGTCATATTCAGCCCATGGACAATCTGGCCCAGCATGACCTGCAGGGCAACCTTTGACATCTATGCGTCCAGACTGATAGTAGGTTGGCTTATTGTTGGTGTGCTTTCTCCAGGCGACTACGTTAACTTCAGACACCTTCACGTTGTTCTCCATGAATTGGCGTATTAGCCCATTGGGTTCGCCATCGCATGCTCCCCCGTCCCTATCGTGCACCAACCCCTTGAAGTTGTCGCATATGTGCTTGTAATCGCCAGCGTCCATGCCGTATAACCGAAAAGCGCAGTGGCACTGGCGACAGTCTTCTCGTCCACTCAGGACGAAAGCCATCAAGCTAAGTACGATGTGAAGTTTCAGCATGTCTGTCCCTGTTTTGAGGTTAGCAATCAGTACGCAAGCAGTGGCATTTCTACCCTGAAGCGCGATTGTGGAGGTAATGGTCCAAGAGTGCAAGGCGATATTAGCAGGCTTTATACCGGAAATCCTTTGTCCGATTGCCCCAAGTCGCGACTCACGAGGGACTGCTTAACCAGCTTGCGATCTCAACACGGATAAGCAAGTTGACCAGGGGTTTCTCCCATGACAGGCATACCCGAACACGCTCGATATCATATTAGCTCTGCAAAGGGCAGCATCGGCATAATCTGCGCGCCGTCGATCGGGCGAAAATATCAATGTTGAGCTCATACAGAGCACTGGGCTCGAGGCAAGCGCTGCGCGTCACTGCAGAGCCAACTCAGGGGTCATTTCAGCAGCTGATCCTTATCAGCGGCGCGGACATAAGCATTCTTTGGTATCAAGGCATGTCGATGCGCAACTCTTGTAACAGCTACAGTCCCTTCTTCGTATGGCTTTGCGATGCCGTCTTACGTATCCAATAGATCTTCCTTACCGCGGCCGCCCACCCTCTGAGCTGATTGAGCAATCTGAAGATTTTCTAAGTGCGCACAACACCCTTGCAGCAGTGCCACAACGACCTTATCGCATGGCTCGGAGGGCGAGGCCTGCAGCGCAATGAGCGAAGACGAAGACGAGCTAGAGTCGCTTCTTGGCACGACCCAATTTGGACAGCGCTCGCAAGCAAAGGATATATCTGTGGCTCTTGCAAGATGCCGACGCACACATCGAGTCGAGTTGGCGCCGCGAAAGGCTCTCAGTGTCGCCTCGGACGATTCCCTTGAAGTGAGCAGCGATGAGGATGAGGAAACAGACATGCGGCTTCTTCCATGCTCGCATGAAATCAAGCTGAATGGACATGATCGACCAGCATCTGGTTTGGCTGTCGATCCGTCAGGCGCACGCATGGTCACAGGCTCACTTGACGGACAAGTCTGCTACTGGGACTTTGGAGGTATGTCATCTGAGCGAAGGCCGTTCAAGACCGTCACTCCGCAAGAAGCGCAACAGATTCGAGCATGTTCATTCAATGCGACTGGGCAGCTTATGCTGCTTGTTGCCGCTACTTGGCAGCCATCTCTTCTGTCGCGTGATGGTGAGATTCTAGGCCAAATGAGCCGTGGAGATCCCTATCTACGTGACCTGAAGGGAACATTGGGTCATGTTGCAGAATGCACATCAGGTGCCTGGCATCCGAAGAACGCAGAGCAATGCGCCACCGCTTCGGCTGATTCAACCATTCGTACTTGGGACTCGAACTACTCGAGACGATGCACGCAGGTTTTTGCGCATAAAGCACGCGTCGCAGGGCAAGCCAAAGTGAGATGCAGTGCTATGGCGTACAGTGTCGACGGTAAGACAATCGGCGGAAGTTATGCGGATGGCAGCATAAGTCTCTGGGCTACAGATGGCCCTGTTCATCGTCCTATGGGCGGCATCGTGCTTGAAGCGCATGGCTCGAGTGATGTGGTTTCCGGACTTGCCTTTTCGGAAGACGGGCATTCTTTCGCGTCTCGAGGAAGATCAGTCATTAAACTTTGGGACCGGCGGATGTTCAAGGCTCCAGTGCAGGTCAGTCAAGAATCTTTCTCGAATCGAGGCTATACAGAGACCAACATCCTTTTCTCACCCAATAATCAGGAACTTCTCACGCCGACGTCTTCTGGGGCGACCGCTCATGTGGCTGTTCTCAATAGCAGAACGCTTGAGCCTCTCCAGCGGATACCCTTCGCCTCGCCATGTATGCGCGTCGAGTACCATGCACGATTGGACCAGATCGTGGCTTCTCAAGCTGATGGCAGCGTATCGGTCCTGTTTGACCCGGACAGATCGAAACGCGGTGCCATGCTTGTTGTATCCAAGGCACCCAAGCATAGACATGTGGACGACTTGGCAGAAACGGCAGCAATTGAGACAGTTGCCTTTGACCCAGAGGCCGACAACGCGAATTCAAATCCGCTTGCGGGTGCTGCAAGCTCGATGGCACTCAAGAGGCAGCAAACGCTCGCGCGGAAAGACCCGGTACAGTCGCGTCGGCCGGATCTGCCGTCCGACGAGCGCAAGGTAGAGCGCAAATATGTTGGAGATGAAGCAAGGCGGTATCTCGAGGAAGACCCGAGAGAAGCCTTGCTCAAGTATGACAAGGCTGCCAAGGATACGCCAATCTTTACAGGCGTCTATGGCAATGCGCCAACGATCTTTGCAGAAGCTGACACTGAGGAGGATGCTGCAGAGGAAGCGAGGCGAAAAAAGTTGAAATTTACACCGCGCGGTAAATAGCCGTGCTCATGGTCTACATTTCCTGAAATCTGCCAGAGTCAACTGCTTGTTGAATAGGATCCTTGACATCCATAACGCCAGTCTTTTTGAGTCGCTGGAACAGCACAAACAGTCGCTCGGCCTCGCGTTCTTTTTCCTCATCAGTCATGCCTTCGAGTGAGGTGAAGGCGGCTTCCTCGTCTGCTGTGTTTTGCCCGGTAACAGGATTAACCTTGCCGTGCTCGAGTGGTGGCGTCGGCAGCCCATGAGCCGTCAAGAATCCGCAAGCATAGCCATAGCCTACGTTGTCAACAAACTGCTTCGGATCGCTATCAGAGAGCTCAAAAAGTAACGCTGATATGCATTCGCGGGCATGCAAAGAACCAGATGATGTAGTTGCGCTGAGAAGCCTCGATGCGAGAGACGTCCCTCGCCCGAGTGGCACGTGGCGTTCATTCGGACCGACCAAGAGCTGCTCACGCAGCATTTGCCGTGACGGTTGATGGCCAGCAGCTGCTACTCGATCAAGTAAGGTCAATAGAGGCACCATTTTCTCCTCTGCGATAGGTGGTGCTGGCGGCGTTCCCTTCTCGGATCTTGGAAGCAATGTATCGAGCTGCCGTAGCAGTAGATTATGCAATTTTGGAGAAAAAGCGCCAAGTAAGGCATTGCTCAAATCGAGATTCGTGAGAAGGCTGATAGTGTGCTGTGATAGCTCGTCTTGCGCCTCTCTTTGGTCGAGTCGTATGAGCAAATCCAGAGCTTCATGTGTCAAGTTTGTGAGCTGATCAGCTATTCGCTTGGCGAAGACTGTGATTGAATAGAGAAGCTTGAGCAATTCTTTAGTGACAATCGCTGCATCTACACTTTCAGAGACAGACTGACGAATGTAGATAATCTGAAGGTCTGACAATAGCTCTTGCAAAATGCAAAGATTATCCTCGCCTGCGCGATCACAGAAGGACGGCCCAGTCTTGGTCGCAAGCAAGAATAAGATTCGACACAGCAAGAAGTCGGATGATGACGAGCGCCTAGAGGCTTGGGCGCCTTTTAGAATTCTGTTCAGCCCATTGACATCTTCAGAGAAAAGTAAGTCAATGCTTTGATCAGATTGCAGCAGTGCGTTCGCGAGACAACGCTGAGCATCGAGTGAAGCATTTTCGCAGTCTCTATTGAGCGGGAATCCAAAGCGCAATAAGCAATTGATGCCTCTTGACGTGTAGAGCGGCTGCGCATCGGAAGCATTGCGCGTCGAAGCCTTCATTTGCTCTAAAAGAGGCTCAGCTCTTGAGGTATCATCTTCTCTGGAAGCTATTCCTGTCTCAGCAAGACCGCAAAGTGTATCTAGCAGCAACGCAACATCACGCTGCGCCATGACTTGCGAAAGATGCTTGAAGGAAGCACCGCTGCGGACTGTGCGAGCTGCACTGTTGGCTTCGATATACGGACTGTCGTGTCCCAATTGCAAGCGTTTGCAAATGGCCAGGGAGGCGTAAGTGCAAAACCTTTGATATTGGGTGTGGATCTTTTGGAGATGGGCAACAACAGGTAAGCTTAAAATGCAGTCCCAATTGCAAAGGCAGC